>JAJLUR010000013.1:85171-99271 GCA_030674225.1 Blastobotrys terrestris | reverse complement strand
AAAAAGGTAGCTCTGCGAGGCAATACCAGTGCTTTTGCTTCTTTTCTAGAAAAGAAGGCCGCCCGCAGGGCAATACACCGACCCCATGTGTGCCTCCGGCGGCTTCTTTTTTCTCCGAAAAGAAGCAAAAAAGGTAGCTCTGCGAGGCAATACCAGTGCTTTTGCTTCTTTTCTAGAAAAGAAGGCCGCCCGCAGGGCATTACACGGGCCCATGTGTGCCTCCGGCGGCTTCTTTTTTCTCCGAAAAGAAGCAAAAAAGGTAGCTCTGCGAGGCAATACCAGTGCTTTTGCTTCCTTTCTAGAAAAGAAGACCGCCTGCACGGCACACATGGACCCAATTGCCTCAGGGGAGGGCCTCGTTTGAGCCGACAGTGGGTCTCCTCCGCTCAATCCCATTGGGCGCTGCATCGTACTAAGTGTGTGGTGTCCGAAGACTGCTGGCTAGTTTGTGCAGGGTGCCCGGGAAAGGCGAGAGAAGACATCACCGTCGTCTCTAGGGAGGAAAAAAAAAAAAAAAAAAAAAGGGGGAATTGGGTCACCTTTTATATTCAAAATTAGACGCCGAAAAGAGCAAAGCAAAATAATATGCGTAAGCAAATAATATTTTCTAAAATTAGCAGTCCAGCCCCAGCGTCTATTATGCAGTGGACGTGGGCCCTCCCCAGCTCACACCCACACGCAACACCACAAATTGCCTCCGCCGGCGTCTAACCGTAAAGGCGAACGTAGCACTCAGATATTGCCTCTGGCGGCTACTTTTTTCTCCAAAACGTTGCCCTGTAAGGCAATCCCCACTAATCAGCTACTACAAGGCCCAGTTAGCATCCAGCGGCTTTTTAAACTACCGCCAACGCACCACCACCACCACAACCAGCGCTAGCTCCTCCAGTTCTGTGAGCCTCCAGCGGAGAAAAGAAGCAAAAACGGTAGCCCTGCGAGGCGCTATCACACACACCAGCTCCTCAGAACAAGGCTCCCGCAGGGTAGTGTACCTCCGGTGGCTTCTTATCCAGTGTGCCTCCGGCGGCTTCTTTTTTCTCCGAAAAGAAGCAAAAAAGGTAGCTCTGCGAGGCCCTACCACACCCACCAGCTCCTCAGAAGAAGGCCATCCGCAGGATAGTGCGAAAGAAGCAAAAAAGGTAGGTCTGCGAGATAATCCCAGTGCTTTTGCTTCTTTTCTAGAAAAGAAGGCCGCCCGCAGGGCACACACCTACCTGAAAAAAGAAGGCCGTCCGCAGGGCACACACCGACCTGATTGGACGTAATGTCTCCAGAAAAAGAGCCATAGTGGGCGATTCCTAGACCCTGGGTGACAGTGACGGCCACCCGCTGGACCCCGTGTCGGACGCTGCACACGTGGAGACCATCTCGAGCACTGTTACACACCACGAGGCTCCTATAGGGCGATCGCCTATCCGCTGCGACGGCCTGGGAGATCTCCAGATCAGTCGGCAACGTGCCGGAATGCACGGATGGACAGATAGAGGGGGAGGGGGGGGGGAGCCCACTTCCCCGTGAGACTGTGTTAGACCAGCTTCGTTTCGGAGCCAGACAGTAGTAGCAGCAGATATACGGTTCGAAACAGTACCGTACTGTTTCACGGCCCGCAGGTCGAGCCGAAAATTCCAGCGGCGCCGGAGCACCGGTGGACCGGGGCTGGAATTGGTACCAGAGCTGCGAAGAGGATAAAACAACACCTATGCTGATCGGCCGCAGCGCGTCGAGTAAGCAGCCCACGAGGCCGGATCCCACAGGCCTTTATAACACCCACACATCGCAATGCGGGATACTTCCGATAGCAAGCACAGCAAGCACAGCGAGCAACACGTTATGGCGCCTTCCGACGTGCTCTTTAGAGACAAGCTGCTCACGTTCGGCGACTCGATCACTGCACGCTCGACCAACTCGTCTGCGTTCATCACCCCGCTCACCGCGGAGTACCAGGGCAAGCTGGACGTGGTCGTCCGCGGCTTTGGCGGCTACAACAGCGACCATGCCAACCGCATCTTCTCCCGCATCCTCGAGGGCGTGGACGAGGGCGCGGGCTCGGTCCGGCTGCTGTCCATCTTCTTCGGCACCAACGACGCTGCAGACAACTGGCAGCGGGTGCCTGTCGGTCGCTACCGCGACAACCTCGAGCGCATCGCCAAGGAGGCGCTCTCCAGGGACATCAAGACGGTGATTGTGGGGCCTGCGCCCCACGACGACGCAAACTACCACGGGGACGCCTACAAGGGCGGGAACGAGACCGCCAAGGACGCCCGGTCTAACAAGCGCAACCAGGAGTACTCGGACAACGCGCACAAGGTGGCTGACAGTCTGAACGTGCCCTTTGTGAACCTCTTCGACGCGTTCACCCAGAAGGTCCAGTCCGGCGAGGTCTCGCTCTCCCAGCTCCTGCCCGACACAATCCACTTCTCCGACGAGGGCTACAAGATCTACTACGCCGAGCTGCTCGACACCATCCGATCCAGCTTCCCCGACCTGCGGACCGAGAACATCAAGCCCATGTTGCCCACCTCCGACCAGCTCGAGGCCAGCGGCAACAATCTCGACCTCCTGGGCCCGTGACTAGGCCGCAAACGGTCGGCTGCCCGGACTGTCCGGGTCATCCCGTCCGTTTGCCATTTGATTGTCCTGTTGCTCTTTGTCTACATTATTATATAGACCTCCCCCGTAGTATAACCTTGATCCCTGAAATTACACTGCCCTGCGTGCTGTCGAGAAGCACTAGTACTGCAACTGTCTCGCAGAGCTACGTTTTTTGCTTCTTTTCGGAGAAAAAAAAGAGGCCGCAGGAGGCTGCATGGACCCTGCATGATCGGCAGGCGATCGACCGTCTTGGCATTAAGGGTCTAGGAGAGTGAAACATGGTGACGCAGTAATTATAAAAGCTATCTGAAGTCATATAAAGCGGGCTTCGGTGCTGCACTGGGATGGTTGTTGCGTACGACACAGTTACAGGGAACGACTTCCCGAGTCCGTATATCTATATCTATCTGCAAGTCTTCGTTGCTTCTCACGGCTATACCGCTGCGTAGAGTTTGCGTGCAATTCCGACTGTGTGTGTACTTCTGTTTGGGCGCTGACTGGGACTACGTGAGAACACAGCAAAAATAGATGTGTAGTAACGAAACAAGTTGCATCGCACGGACTGATGGGAAACTCTGTGTCAAACCTACCGTGGCCAGTGCGCGCATGGATAAGCTCAAGCCGGTCGCAGTCTCACACTCCAGGTGAGCTGTTCAAGCATTTGTATACAGAGGTACTAAGTAGCACTGTTTGAGTCGGATCGGGTTTCCCGTGGAATCTGACACACGGAGAGGCCCATATACAACACAACGAGCATGGCCACGGAACGAAACTAGTCTCCAACCCGTGGTACCACAAGCTTGACACAAACCGTCCAAAGAAGCCTCGGAGGATACGTGGGGTCGTGTATTGCCCTGCGGGCGGCCCTATTTCCTAGAAAAGAAGCAAAAGCACTGGAATTGCCTCGCAGAGCTACCTTAAACCGTCGGAGGCTACGTATTGCCCTGCGGGCGGCCTTCTTTTCTAGAAAAGAAGCAAAAGCACTGGACTTGCCTCGCAGAGCTACCTTTTTTGCTTCTTTTCGGAGAAAAAAGAAGCCGCCGGAGGCTACATGGGCCCGTGTAATGCCCTGCGGGCTGCCTTCTTTTCTAGAAAAGAAGCAAAAGCACTGGTGGAGCCTCGCAAAGCTACCTTTTTTGCTTCTTTTCGGAGAAAAAAGAAGCCGCCGGAGGCTACATGGGCCCGTGTAATGCCCTGCGGGCTGCCTTCTTTTCTAGAAAAGAAGCAAAAGCACTGGTGGAGCCTCGCAAAGCTACCTTTTTTGCTTCTTTTCGGAGAAAGAAGAAGCCTCCGGACGGCCGGAGGCACACGCCCTCCAGGGGCTTGCAGCAACTGGGGGCCTCGCAGAGCTACGGAAAGCTGGTGAGGAGATGTATAGTGCTACTTCATATGGAAGCATGCTTCCACAGACAAAGCAGCCTTTCAATTGGCGGATGCTCTCTACTCCACCTACAGCCAGTATTTGCACCTACCAGCCGCGGTTGGGGTGGGTGGACAGCCTGAAATATACGCTGCCCCGCAAAAACCGCTTATAGCCGACTCCCCGCTGGCAGGTTGGGGTAGAAGTCCTCAGGTGCTACATGAGACCTACGCTGCCACGAGTCTTTCAGAAGTCAATCTACAGAATGTCAATCCCGTTCAAGGAGTATCTAATCATTGTCCCAGACAAGCCAAATACGCTGGAAAAGCGTATGGCCATTCGTGGACAGCACCTGTCCAACATCAAGGCTGCGGTGGAGACTCAAGGGGCTGGAAATGGGCCCTTCACTGGTGGTGGCGGTATTGCCCACGATAAGGACCAATCCCTGATGGGCTCTTCATTGACAATCGAGGCCGAGTCAAAGGAGAAGGTCATTGAGCTGCTGAAACAGGACGTCTATTACAAGGAGGGCGTCTGGGATGTGGATAATGCCCAGATCTATGCGGTAAGTTGTTTGTTCGTACTGTAGCTATAGCGCTAACACTGTCTAGTATCTTCCGGCCTTCAGGTTTGGCAAGGATTTCGCTAAATAGAACCCTTCCGTAGCCTCAATATCGCAATTGACTGCTCATTAGTTCTCTCACTCTAGTCTAGTCTCCGCGGTAATGGCCGTCCAACTGCCTCCGGCGCTTCTTTTTTCTCCGAAAAGAAGCAAAAAAAGGTAGCTCTGCGAGGCCCCACCAGTGCTTTTGCTTCTTTTCTAGAAAAGAAGGCCGCCCGCAGGGCAATACACGACCCCATGTAGCCTCCGGCGGCTTCTTTTTTCTCCGAAAAGAAGCAAAAAAGGTAGCTCTGCGAGGCCCCACCTGTGCTTTTGCTTCTTTTCTAGAAAAGAAGGCAGCCCGCAGGGCATTACACGGGGCCATGTAGCCTCCGACGGCTTAACGTAGCTCTGCGAGGCCCCACCTGTGCTTTTGCTTCTTTTCTAGAAAAGAAGGCTGCCCGCAGGGCAATACACGACCTCATGTAGCCTCCGGCGGCTTCTTTTTTCTCCGAAAAGAAGCAAAAAAGGTAGCTCTGCGAGGCTCCACCAGTGCTTTTGCTTCTTTTCTAGAAAAGAAGGCTGCCCGCAGGGCAATACACGGCCCACGTAGCCTCCGGCGGCTTCTTTTTCTGCGAAAAGGAGGCTGCCTGCAGGACAATCGCCGTCATTCGTTCTGCCAGACTGGATCAGTGCGTTTGCTCCAGCGACGGGTATCCAAGCCGAGACCTACTAGAGTCGTAGGTTGCGCTGTATGCACTGTCACTAACTGAACTGGACGTAAGCTAGTTAGTGAAATCTACAATACCCCAAGCGTGGTTATAATGCAAGGAGAATGGCGCACGCAGCTTTTCGGCGTGATGAGATCGATACAGAATATCATTGAGCTTAACGGTCACGCTGGATAGTTTAGAATGCATATTGCGTTGAGTGAGAATTATTATGGCAAGAAGACATCTCATTACCCGTTTCTTCAATACGTTAAAAAAAGAATGTGCGCTGTTTAACCCTTTGGATATGACGCTATGTCAATTGCACTTTTATTTCCGGTTAATGGGGTTAATATGCAATTATGGTTGTGATCGATTAACGCTACGAGCTCAGTTCATCACGAATTCCAACAGGGACAATCAGGAAGACACTATATAAGTTGTCCAAACACATATTGCCTTCATGACGAAGCTTTGCGACGCCCTGATCAGGCTGAAGATTTTAACCGGCTATTAAAGAAAAGCAAAAGACCTTTCCGCAGAGATAATACTACCCCGCGGGGAAGCAAGTCTAATGAGACGATTGCTACGAATACGAGCCCCTATGAAGCGGATTCAGGTCAGGAGATCATCACTATTCGTCCAGTCCGGAAATGAGGTACTACCATCTATGAACGAATGAAAGCTTACAAAATGAAGAAATAGTATCTCAGTCTGCATGGTTAACACCATTTGTGAGACGAGACAATGCTTTTGCTTCTTTTCTAGAAAAGAAGACCGCCCGCAGGGCAATTTGCGAGGCAATTGCGACCACCAGGGCACACGTAGCCATCCCCGGGTCGCCAACACCCCAGCGACACCAGTGTTTTTGCTAAGGAGGTCGTCCATAGCACACTATATGGGACTGGAGTAGTCACCTGTGGAGCATTCCAGTTCTTGGACGGGTTTGGGGCCAAGAAACGTGATCGTGGAAATGTGTGGCTATACGCCGCTTCACACAATCAACCGGACCGGGACTTAAATATAGCGTGATAGCGAGCTTGCGGGGCACACACACTAATGTCACTAATGTCACAGTCGTTGAAGATAGCGGATCTGGTGCTGGAAAAGGGTCAGTTCAAGCACAGGGCTGACGAGACATACCTGATATTCAGGGGAATCAACGTTTCTGGGGATTCCAAGAACCCCGTGGCTGATGATGCGGAGACCGCGGTGGATGGAAGCGGGTTCTGGAACGGGGAAGACGTGTCTTTCGTGGGCAGACCGTTTGCTCTGGAAGAGGCAGACGGCCACTTGAGGAGACTCAGAGACCTCGGGTTTAACGTCGTACGCTTCATCTTCACCTGGGAGGCGTTGGAGCATAAGGGTCCTGGGGTGTATGATGAGGAGTTTGTTGACTATGTGACCAAGTTTCTGTGGAAGCTGAAGGACTATGGTATGTATGCATTTATGGATCCACATCAGGACAATTGGAGTCGCTATTGTGGTGGCTCCGGGGCGCCTCTGTGGACGTTATATAGTGTTGGGTTGGATCCCAGGAATTTTGACTCCACCGAAGCGGCGATTCTCCACAACTCGGACGCTGCAGAGCGCAATGGGAATCTGGACATGCTTTGGTCTTCTAATTACGACCGGTTTGCGTGCCAATTGATCTTCACGCTCTTTTTCGCCGGAAGAGACTTTGCGCCCAAATGTCTTCTCAACGGGGTCAACATCCAGGATTACCTGCAAACCAAGTTCTTGGGCGCGTTGGAGCATCTGGCAAAGGCATTGTTAGATGCAGGCTTAGGCGAAGAGGTGGTTCTGGGGTGGGAAAGCATCAACGAGCCGTTTGGCGGATTGATTGGCCAACCAGATTTGAAATCAATCCCTTCGGACCAGCATGTCAAACTGGGCACAGTGCCCACTGCATTTCAGGCTATGAAGTTAGCTGCCGGTAAGACGGTGGATGGGATCGAAACCTATGCGTTTACCAACACCGGGCCCAAAAAGACTTCTCCGGAGCAGGGGGTCACAGTAGATCCAAAAGGTACAAAAGTCTGGCTGTCTGAAGAGAGCCAGAAATACTGGGATGAGAGATATGGCTGGAAACGTGGCACTGAGTGGACTGCAGGTCGTTGCATCTGGGCTCTGCATGGAGTGTGGGATGATGAATCCGGGAGATTACACAAGTCCGACTACTTTTCCTATGATGCTTCTGGTAAACCGTTTGCAAGCCGTGAGCGGGCGTTTGTGGACAACTACTTCTTTGATCACTACAAGCAATTCCAAGATATGATTCGAAAGCTGTCAGATGATTGGTTTCTGTTCTTCCAACCTCCTGTAAATTGTGCGCCCCCACCACTGGTTGAAAGTGGAGTGTCAACTGATAGATTGGTGTACTGTCCCCATTATTACGATGGTCTCACGCTAATGCTCAAGCGATGGTCAAAATTGTACAATGTGGACGCGATTGGGGTCCTGAGGAAAAAATATCCGTCACCAATTCTGGCATTGCGACTGGGTGAAAGATGGATTCGATCATCCATAGCATCCCAGTTGGAATATATTAAGAACGAAGCTAAAGGCTTACTGGGAACTGAAGTTCCGTGCTTCTTCAGTGAAATCGGAATCCCTTATGATATGGATGACAAGGCAGCATACACCAACCGAAATTATGGCTCTCAGGTTCACGCGATGGATGCCATTTCCAATGCATTGGAGGCGTCATGTCTTCACCATACCCTTTGGGTTTATACAGCTAACAACACACACGACGCTGGCGACAACTGGAACGGAGAAGATTTATCCATCTATTCAAAGGACGACTTGGACATCGATGACGAAGGTATTCGAGCCAAACCGGCAGTCTTGCGACCGACACCCACATCCCTGGCAGGAGTTCCGGTGTCGTACAGCTTTAATATTCAGAAGGCGACATTCTCGATGACGATCAAATCCCGTCAAAAAGAAGGACAAAGCAGGGTATTTCTTCCTGAATACTATTTCCCCAGAGATGCCACTAGTGTCTACACGTCGAGTGGAAAATGGGACATTTCTGGAAACTATTTCATCTGGACACATGGCAGGGGAACGCAAAATCTCCAAATCAAGGGAGTACCTACAACTTCGTTTGATACCGGTGATTGTGTGATACAATGAACACATTAAACTGACGGAACACGCTGGTTCATATTTCGGAAGATATAAATATTGGTGGATAATACATTTTTGTCTTTTTTGAATATTAATGAGAAAAAAAAATTACATAATAATTTAAGCTTTGCTGTCGAAATAATCAGCCATTTCAGCATCGAGCTCTTCAACAGACTTCTTTGGACGTCTGACTGGCTTCTTTGTAGCCGGCTTGGCCTTTGCAGGCTTGGCCTTTGGCTTACCGGCGGTAGATCTAGCTGGCGGAGCAGGTGGTGGAGCGCTTTTAACAACAAATTAGTCATATGCGGTGAGAGATGGCGTGAAAAATAGAACTTACTTTGGTCGAAGTCTGGCAGACAAAGGCTTCTTGTTAGGATCCATGACAAGTTCGACCTTTTGATAGCTTGTTAGTTATTCTGTGCAAAAACTTGCTGTTGTGACATCAATTCTTCTTACCTTCATGGTCCTAGCACCATCGTCAATCGCAGTGCCGTTGAATTTGTTGACAGCTTTTGCAGCGTCACCCGGTCGCCTGAAAGTGACAGATACGACACCGGTGGATTGTCCCTTAGAGTTGTAAGTGGCCTGACACTTAGAGATAGGACCAATTTCGTGGCTAAAGTAATCCTATAAGATTGTTTGGTTAGAGCAGAACAAACAGACACATTTAGTTCTGCAACCAAGAGTATTTAGGTGAGGGGATATTTTGACTGAAAATAAGAGTTGAAGAAATCGCCGCAAAAATTCTTTTTTCTTTTCTGCATGACATGAGATCGGAGAGAGGTCGCCAACATAGAATATTCAACAGAGAGAACAAAACAATTAACGAGTTCAGGCTTTTTTGTTGTTGTTGTTGTTCATTTTGTCAACTTCTTCCAACACTGACGTGCACGTGGGCACGTGGGTGTGTGGGCGCTGATGTTTCTTCTGTAGTGTACACTGTCCACTCGCCACTCATCGTCAACACCAACTTCATCCCTTCAGCCTCAGCGAATTTTCTCACTCTTATCAGGGCCAACACAAGCCAACACCAAACCTCTATGGTTGCAGAACTAGCAACGTTTCACATACCTTAACAGATGATTCAGTAACATCAGTAGGCTGTCGAGAGAGGCTGGTTAGTATACTATGCCAAAATAAATATATATAGACGCGTTTTTGTCCGAAAAAAAACAACGCCGTTAACACCAATCATACCAAATTCGAAATAATGATTCTGTCAGCCAAGTTGGTGGCCTCAGTCAGCGGGTTTAACGTGCTGCGTTGAGCCGGAGCGACTGCTCGAGGCTTGGCCGCCGCCTTGGTAATCTTCTTGCTCTTTCGCACCGTTTGAGCACCAGGCTTGCGCACAGTGCTACCCGGAATTCTGCGTCTTCCAGCTCGTGGCTTAGCCGAGATGATGTCGTCTAAGGATTTGTCGAGGTTGTTTGACATTGCTACTGGTTCAAAAAAAAAAAAAAACAATAAAAATAAAGCGAAGGGCGGAAGGGGAGAAAAAATGAAAACTGGACAGTGGGACATCGCCGTTATATATTGGCCGGGCAACAGGATACGTGATACGCGTATTTCTCAGTCTGAGTCGGCCTCCCGAAACTGACCTTTCCACAGCGAAAGAAGGATCGATCGTGGCGGGTTGGTTGGTCCGCAGAGGTTAGTAATGTAGTGTAAAGGCTGAAAAATTGCTCATGAGGCGTAGTTATGTAGTTGAGGGTCCTCATTCCCCCGTCACTGTTGGACACACATGGTGTGTGTGCAGAGCGGTAGCGGTGTGGATCTGCATAGATGCATCAGGGGTTAATGCTTCTGTAGACATCATAGCTATAGCTAGCTATGGATTTGACGTATACAGGGTGGCTGTTGCTAAGTTTGCTTATATGTAAGCGTATGTTCCGTTTAGTACACTCAATTGGTGGAACGAAGTATGTAGAGTGGATTCAACTCCCTGTTGTGTCTGACCCGTAAAATTTACACGCCTACTGCAGTGAAAGCATACCACATAAATTGCTAGTACTACAAGCTTAAGGTAGCTCTGCGAGGCTCCACCAGTGGGCAATACACAGACCCCGTAGGGTGTGGTGCCTCCGGCGGCTTCTTTTTTCTCCGAAAAGAAGCAAAAAAGGTAGCTCTGCGAGGCAATCCAGTGCTTTTGCTTCTTTTCTAGAAAAGAAGGCCGCCCGCAGGGCAATACACCGACCCTGTGTAGCCTCCGGCGGCTTCTTTTTTCTCCGAAAAGAAGCAAAAAAGGTAGCTCTGCGAGGCTTCACTAGTGCTTTTGCTTCTTTTCTAGAAAAGAAGGCCGCCTGCAGGGCAATACACCGACCCTGTGTAGCCTCCGGCGGCTTCTTTTTTCTCCGAAAAGAAGCAAAAAAGGTAGCTCTGCGAGGCTTCACTAGTGCTTTTGCTTCTTTTCTAGAAAAGAAGGCCGCCCGCAGGGCAATACACAGTCCCCGTAGGGTGTAGCTCTGCGAGGCTCCACTAGTGCTTTTGCTTCTTTTCTAGAAAAGAAGGCCGCCCGCAGGGCAATACACAGTCCTCGTAGGAAAGGAGCGTGTGTCAGAGACGTGAACACGCATATGCACGGGATGGCTGGAACAGCTACCAGAATAGCACCTGATGCGTGCACCCAAGAACTAGTTTAGTTTGTAGCAGATCCAAAACGACCTCGTATAGTTGGAAAGTGGGTACACATCGACGAAGCGACTTGGGGCCATTGGCTGGCAGCAGTTGCATATGCACATCACCGAGTTGCATATGCATAGGGGTGGACTCGAGGCTAGTCAATTAGCTAGCGACTGTTGTGTAAGTATGCACGTTAACTATCATAGTCTATAGAGCTATATATGGGCCATTACCGAGGTTACGGGGCTATTCGTATAGGCCGTAGATCGCTGTTGCGACGGAAAAGAAGCGCTAACGTAACTGATAGAAACCGATAACCCTCTATCTATCGTCCTTACAGGGATAAACCCTTGATGCGGAGATTAGCCAGCTCACCGCAACCATTCGAGCCCCTGAAAAAAAACAAACAAACACAAGAAAGGGTGAGACAGCGTTGGGTGTAAGTGCCAGAATGTACGAATCTCAGAGAGGGGACGCGTGAGCTGCGCGCGGTGAATGGTGCACTTTCTTTTATAGGAAAGGAGGCGTCTGCAAAGTGGAGAGAGAGGGAAGCTTATAAGGTGAGAAATGCCCACAGAGTGAGGGCGGTTGTAGCTGCCCTTGAAAGTGCCATTTCACCTGTCAAATACCAGTACCACTCTATGTAGTCCCAACCAAAGCATGAATACAAACCCGGACCTAATTATGTCCATCACTGTGTCAATCCTCCACCGTTTTGAGGCCGCCGATCGTTTCCCAAACCGTGCGCGCACTGTAACTTACTGTGCTGCTCAGGATCCCACTTATGAGATGTGCCTGTAGGGCTGCTGTCTGGCCATTTACCAAGCACACCGACCCCTGTGTTTATTCTGCTGTCTGGAGAGAGCTGAGAGAGAGAGAGACACACAAGCAGTCGTCCCCAGAAAGTGTGTGCGTGTGTTACCGTATTTAGCTTTTGCTCGAAGTATTTTATCGCTTTTCTCACTCACACACATCCCTTAGAATAGAACCAAAAAAAAAAAAAAAAAAAAGAAAGAAAAAAGAAGAAAAGGACCTTATATACTGCCACTCCTCCATTTTGAAATGTCTTCAATTGGCATCCATAGCCCCATGGCTTTCACAACGGACGCCAGCGACACAAAACATGCCGAATATGTGCTGACGGCCGATTTCGACATCGATGCCGGCCCTACCATGAGCTACCAATACCCCGAACAGGTCCCCGGTGATAACAACCTGATGGCAGAGCTGATGCTGCCGGACCAATCTCACATGAGACAGCAGGACTGGACGGTTTTCTTCCTATACAAGAAACCGGGCCAGACGAAACTGGAGTACCATCTCTCGGACGAAAAGGAAAAAGAGGGCGCTCAGAAGTACTATGTGCTCAACCTGGTGAACACAAAGTTCGCGGACACTCACAAGCGTGGGGCCTCCGTCAAGGCCATGTGTCTGATCACACCCCATCCCTTCTTCCATGTGTTCAAGCCCCTGCTCATTCTGGCGTTGGACGGCTACTTCAAGAACCCGGACGTGTCCCAGCTGCAGAGCCTGTACAACTCGATAAACTCAATCGACATGTCCGAGTTACCGCACCTGAGCCCGTCAGAGCGTCTGGTGCTCGCCTCGTCCGAAAACACCTCGCTTTTCTCCGAAAAGTTCGAGGCCGCAATGTCCCCGAAGGAAACGCAGGGCAATGTGTTTGAAAACAATGCTGGTCCTGGCGGCCAGCCCGCATATTACATTGACCTCAAAAACCAGGGCCTGGTCTCGCGGATCCAGCGGGACACCCATTTTTTCGACGCAAAAGTGCTCTTCAACGGAATGAAAATCCCCATCAAAATCCCAATGGACTTCTTCACCGAGTCCGTAGGCGACTTCTCCCTTATCAAGCTAATATCCACCCTGACTGCAATCACCCAGCCGTTTGCAGTCCTTCACCCGGAACTAACAATCTACGGTGCACAAACGCCGCCACTAATCGTACTCATAAACGCACTATTAACCCAAAAGCGAATCTTATTTATTGGAATGAACTCTCCGTCCTATGATGTCGCGGAACATGTGTTGGCAGCCTGCTCCTTGGGTTCTGGAGGCATTCTGCGCTCATTCACCACCCACGCATTCCCCTACACCGACTTGAGTAAGGTTGACGACTTGTTGTCGTCTCCTGGGTACATCGCCGGGGTCAAGAACCCGGCCTTTGAACGCCATCCTGCATGGTGGGATGTCATCGTGGACCTCGAGGCGCAGACCATGAAAATCTCCCCCGACATTGGCACAACCGTCACAAAGTCCTCGCCGCAAGTTGGGTCCAGTGTTGTCAATCCGGATGATATCCAGTTTGTGGACGAACTCAAAAACATGATTGCCAACCATTACGGAGAAACCTCCATTCGCACACACTGTAGAAACTACATCAAGCGATTTGTCCGCATGTCCACCAACTATGAAGAAGAGCGCTACGGCAAGACCAACCTGTGGCCGTCTCCTGAGGACCGCAACTATATTGTGGTCCCCGGGTACGGGTACACCTGGCCGAACGACTCGCAGCGAAACGCCGATTTTGAGATTTATTCTCCGGTAATTGAAGGCTGGAGAAGCTCGCGAAGCTACCGATACTACACAGCGGACCAACAGGCTGCGTGGGTCAAGCGACCGAAATACGTTGTCGATTTTGAGTACCATTTGGACAGACTACGGCTACAAAAACTATCCTATGAAGATTCAGGGTTCATTTTTAACACATTGTATTCCCATGCAGAGGACTATGACGATATTAACAAACTGCTCTCGGCATCGTCCTTGGGGAACCTGTTCTATCTCTCCTTGGGCCTGTTCCACAAAGATTCTCAAATCCGCGCCATGACGGTAATGCTGATTGAACGAATTGAACATCATGCCGCAGGCAAGGAATTCTTCAAATCAATGAGTCAGTTCCAGAAGCTGGCGTACAAACGTCTTCTCTCGGAATTGCAGGAGAACAGGTTAAGTAATGGACTAGAGGAAGCATAATGTAATAATAATAAAAAAGACGAATCCCCTCCTTTTTTTTTTTTTTTTTTTTTTTTTTTTTTTTTTTTTTTTTTTTTTTTTTTTTTTTT
>JAJLUR010000013.1:33309-85071 GCA_030674225.1 Blastobotrys terrestris | reverse complement strand
AACAATTCGAGCGTCCGGTAGAGCATGACCTTCTTGAGTCAAAGGGAACAAAGGAGATCCAATGGTATCTCCGGACTAGCACAATCATCGTGCTGTCTGTCCTCCTCCGGATAGGGTTTTTCGCCTGGGGATTGTATCAGGACCAAAACATGGATATCAGATTTACAGACATCGATTACTTTGTGTTCACAGATGCTTCCAGGTTCATGAGCCAGGGCGGCAGTCCATACGAACGCGAGACTTATAGATACACTCCGTTATTAGCGTGGCTGCTTCTGCCCACGGTATGGCTGAATTTCAGCTTTGGCAAAGTGCTGTTTGCGGCGGGCGACATTCTAGCCGGATACCTGATTCTGAAGATCTTCAAAGCTCGAGGGGTTACGGAGGCAAAAGCTGTAATCTATTCTTCCATTTGGCTGCTCAATCCGATGGTCTGTACTATTAGCACGCGGGGCTCGTCTGAAGGGCTGTTGGGCGCAATGGTGATCTCATTTGTGTGGGCATTTTATTCCAAGCGGTACTCGTTGGCGGGAATGCTGACGGGTCTAGCAGTTCATTTCAAGATTTACCCCATAATTTATGTGCCTACTATCCTACTAGCGTTGGATCGGGGCAAACCAAGCGTATTGGGCAAATTTTTAAATAAGGACCGACTGTCCTATGGGCTCGCCAGCTTCATCTCCTTCTCTCTATTAACCGGGGTAATGTACGTGTATTACGGCTATCCGTTCCTGCATGAGACGTATTTGCATCATCTATCAAGAATTGACCACAGACACAACTTCTCACCGTACAGCACCCTCCTGTATATGGGGTCGTCGCCGGTGATCTCCTCGGAGACGCTTGACCCGTCCAAATGGGCCTTCATCCCGCAATTGGGGTTGAGCGGGCTAGTGCTACCGCTGGCGTTTGCTAAGAGAGACGTTGTCAAGACCATGTTTATCCAGACGGTGGTGTTTGTTACGTTCAACAAGGTGTGTACGTCACAGTACTTTATGTGGTACATGGTTCTATTGCCGTTCTACGGACCAGCAGCCGAGAACGTTGGTAGCAAGAAGACGCTGGTGTTCGTGGCAGCTGGACTGTGGGTGGTTGCACAGGTCTTGTGGATCCACCAGGGCTACCTGCTGGAGTTTTTGGGTCAATCCACCTTCTACCCTGGACTGTTCTACGCCACAATGTTCTTTTTCATTGTCAATTGCTGGGTGGCCGGGCTGTTTATATCTGCTATGTAAATAAAATCAGGAAGAGCTCGACCCGGTTTCAAAGAATTAATACATGTTAATTATTACCAATTTTCTTTTCCTTTTTTTTTTTTTTTTTTACTTTCTTCTGAGGTTTCTGAGGATAGTCAGGACGACAACGCTGACGGCGTAGAGCTGCTCCTTGAAGAAGAACAGGAAGGCGGCGGTGAGGGCGGATTGCAAGACCTTGGTGTTGATACCCTTGTAGAGACCAGAAACGCCCTCTTCCTTCATGATGTTGGTGATACCATGGATCAAGTTGGATTGGGTCTTCTTGTCAGACTTCTTTTGGACCTGGAGTCTGCTCTTCAAGGTGATGTATGGGTAGGTGACGGAGGTGGCAATGATCTTGCCAATGGCACCCAAGATGAACGCGTCCCAGGCAGAGAGCTTTCTTCGCTTCTGAACGGCCTTTCTCAACTGCTCAAACACGGTGTATTGGATGATTGGGTTGATGACGAGGACCAAGGCTGGGGCGATACCGGCAAAGAAGGCCAACGGACCGTCCTTCTCCAGAATGTCCTTGATGGTCGCGTATGTCGACTTCTTCTTCTTTTCGCCATCAGCGTTGACGGTCATCCGGGTGTTGACCACCCAGATAGGGTTAGTAGCAATCACGGTAGCAGAGCCGGCAATCGCACCAGCACCCATGGTCTGCAGGGTGGACATGGAGCGTGGGTTCTTATACAACTTCTTTGTGCCTTCATAGAAGTAGTAGTAGACGAAGTTTGTCAGTCCAATGCCGTAGATGGCGGACTCCAAACCGGAGTAAAGTCCCGAGATACCCTCACGCTGGATAATCTGTTTGGCAGCATACAACGTGCTGGTCTTCTTGTTCACGTCTGGCTCATCAGTCAGGTTCTCCTTGCGAGCCCTGGTGGCCTCAGTCTGGGCTCTGGTCGATAAGGTGATGAGGGGGTACGTGACTACGGTACTCAACACACCACCACCAGCACCGGAGAGAGCGTGGGCTACAGTATCATCAGACATTTTTTTTTTAATATTATTTTCCGTACGGTTCACGAGGGTTCGAAAAAAAAAAAACAACAAAAAAGGGTTTGATCACGATTGGCGTGGGCCCTCCTTATATAGTACGTGCTGCCTCGATGGGCTGTCTTACCGAGGTCTGGTGAGATAGTCATCTGTGGAGTAGGGCGGTGGGTGACATCCGGGGACAGTTGCCGAGGCAGGGGGCCGTTCAGATGGGGTAAAAAGTACCGAGCGTGAAACGATAATTCCACGCTAACGGGGACCGTTGAGACTGACTCTGAACGGGTTAAGGCTGGAATTGGGCAAAAGACGGAATTCGTCAGTCCAATCGGAGGCCGCGGGCTGTGCGGTCCTGTGGACGTATCTCCTTCCAGCTCCAGAAAGGGGAGGCTAGGGGCTACTACCCCTGAGAAAATTGTGTGAATAAGGGACAGCTACAGCGGAGGAGACAATTGGGATGTGGGGCCTACGGGCTGCTGATCATGGCTCTGTATCGTGGAGGAGGTGAATGGACCATGAACCGGAGTAGTAGCTGGCACAACTGATAATGCACATAGTTGCATTGTGGCTGGTATGCATCACCCCGGATATATAAGAGGCTAAGACTTGCCCTGCGGGCGGCCTTCTTTTCTAGAAAAGAAGCAAAAGCACTGGTGATGCCTCGCAGAGTTACCGCTGGAGGCTACGTGGGTCGTGTATTGCCCTGCGGGCGGCCTTCTTTTCTAGAAAAGAAGCAAAAGCACTGGTGGTGCCTCGCAGAGTTACCGCCGGAGGCTACTGGGGGTCGGCGTATTGCCCTGCGGGCGGCCTTCTTTTCTAGAAAAGAAGCAAAAGCACTGGAATTGCCTCGCAGAGCTACCTTTTTTGCTTCTTTTCGGAGAAAAAAGAAGCCGCCGGAGGCTACATGGGGTCGGCGTATTGCCCTGCGGGCGGCCTTCTTTTCTAGAAAAGAAGCAAAAGCACTGGAATTGCCTCGCAGAGCTACCTTTTTTGCTTCTTTTCGGAGAAAAAAGAAGCCGCCGGAGGCTACATGGGGTCGGTGTATTGCCCTGCGGGCGGCCTTCTTTTCGGAGAAAACAGAAGCCGACGGAGGCACTCTTAAAGGAGGGTCTGAAATGGTTTCAGCATAATTATGCATGCAGGTAGGTGAAATGTTTCATTCATTTCCCCCGTTTCGTTTTTATTTGCTTTTTAGTCACTTAATCCAAATATTAGCTAGTCTATCACATGTGCATGTTACATGATAGAGAGATCAAACAGCTTCATGTGCTCATCGCTTTTCACCATTGCTTATGCAGAGCGGGAGTGGTGGAGCACATAGCATGTACAGTCAAATTGAAAATGTTGGCATCGCTGTGAGTAATTGTGTACACAAGTACCGTGTTAGCTATGCTGATGGCTCGAGAAAGGTGTGCATATCTGAATGAATGGTCTCGTAAACAATTGGGTGGAAATAGGCAGTCACGTGCGAGGTGATGGAAATAACTTAGGTAGGCTGAGAAGCACAAGGTAGTAAAACCAAACAACACTGGGAGTAAACTTTTCAGATAATTAAGCAATAATGTGGGAAACTGCGTCGTTGTATAGTTGTTATGGCTGTTTGGTGCTGTTTAAGGCTCATATTACTCAATCTATCATGTTAAGAATAAACATCAGCACACTAAACACAGAAGATGGAATAAGGGAATGAATAGTCAGTAGAGCTAAAAGTGTTTATGAGAGATTTGTAGCTCAGATTACACTAGTACCAGAATAGAAGAAGCATTGGCATGTTGTTGTGAGGCAGAAGCTGCAAGTTGAGCCAGAAAGTCTTCGTGTGAGGTTGTGACAAATGAGGAGAGTGAGCATTGCCCTTCTTTGAGAACACATGGAATCATTCTTGAAGGTACTCAGGAATATTTCAATGACTTTCAATTGTAAGATTTTACATGTCTAAGATTCTCATTAACCGCATTCAGCTTTTTGCCCAAAAGATCGGGCTAATCAAGTGTTTAGTGATTAACAGATTGCTTTTCTACTTCATGTTTATATTTTCATTGGCTACTTGTCTCGAATTCTTATTTTACTGCTTGAACACTGGAAGCAAAGTCGTCCACATAGATGAGAATCTCTTTCGGATATTCAGTATCACTACTGAAGACTGCTTTTTTGGACTTATTTCACCGGCTTCATTGTGTGCGGATCAAAAACTGGACGCACATTGAAACGTTCTATAATTAATTTTAATTTCTTCTGTAAAAAGGGAGTCGGACCATTTACATCTTCAGTGCGATGTCTGAGGGAGGATATGGGACTATTTCATGCCGCCAAACGAGGCTCCGAGGAGCCTCATTGCCATTTCGTCCCTGGATCAGATAGACGGTGGGCAGAATCCGTTCCTATTACAAGCTGCAAGAACAATTTACACAATCTATAAAGTTTTATAGGCGTTTCGCCACTTCATAGATGGCTCGCCTTTAGATCATCCAGGGAAGCTTTACAAATTTTGTGAGTTGGTAAAACAAGGAATCGATTATAGACAGGAAAAAATCTTGAACTAATTGCGTGTAAGCAGCATTCAGAGTGATTGTATTAGGATTTTTCATCAATTCTCACCTATTTGGGATTGAATAAGCTCCATAGAATTGTTATCGCCCTATAAAACTGAGTTAGCCAGTTTACCTCTATAAGGTCTTCACAGTAATTTATTTGCACAAATAAGTATATATTTAGTAGAAGCATGTACGAATATGTAATTAATACATGAAGTGAAATAAAACAAACAAACAACAACAACAGTAAACGGTTAGGGGATGAATGGGCCGTTGAACATGCGAATACGAACACGTAGCTAGGGAACACCTACCGCTGAGGCTATGAAGACTATGACAATTTAAAAGAAATTGCCCATCACATGAACAAAAAGACCATTCCGCGGGTCACTAGAAAGTGTGCAAAAAAGACAGGAGGCACCACGCCCTACGGGGACTGTGTATTGCCCTGCGGGCGGCCTTCTTTTCTAGAAAAGAAGCAAAAGCACTGGATTGCCTCGCAGAGCTACCTTTTTTGCTTCTTTTCGGAGAAAAAAGAAGCCGCCGGAGGCTACATGGGGTCGGTTTATTGCCCTGCGGGCGGCCTTCTTTTCTAGAAAAGAAGCAAAAGCACTGGAATTGCCTCGCAGAGCTACCTTTTTTGCTTCTTTTCGGAGAAAAAAGAAGCCGCCGGAGGCTACACAGGGTCGGTGTATTGCCCTGCGGGCGGCCTTCTTTTCTAGAAAAGAAGCAAAAGCACTGGATTGCCTCGCAGAGCTACCTTTTTTGCTTCTTTTCGGAGAAAAAAGAAGTCGCCGGAGGCTAGACAGCGTAACTTCCCTCTCTTGGACCTAGGAAAATGAAAGAGCGTGTATTCTAGTCTACTTTCTGCTAAAAACAACGAAAATAACCTGGTCGCAGCTTTATGATTGTGCCCAAATAGCTTGATATTCTTCTCAGACACCAAGGACGAACCCAATTGCTGGACACATTTGATTTTTGAGCGACAATGACTGTTTCCTCCAGATCTGGACGTCAATAGGTGTAGCTAAGAGCTACTAGACGTTTGATAGTTCCTCACTAAACATCACAACCTCATCTAGAGAGAGATATACTGAGAATTGCGTACACAAGGTTCCCCACGAGGGAGGACAGGAAAAAAAGAAAGCTCAAAGTGGCCTCCATTAGAGATCATCAGTAGAGTACTATTAGAATGTTTCAAACAGCTTTCAAGCAATAGACCTTCAGCACCGAGAGACCAATACATAATGAACTACAGTACATCGAAACGCCCTCAATTGTAACAACATTTGCACGAGAGACTCTACATATCACTCCAAAACCATACTATAGATTGCTTTGCAATTGTCAAACGCCTCAAAACAAATGCATCGAGGCCGAGATTCTAAGATCAAGACGAACCCAACTGCGCACGCCGGAACCGCTTAGCTATTTCGCCGATCACACGGCAAAATCGCCGTAATAACTATATATGCATATCAGTCGCTAGTACTAGCAGCTGCTATAGCTACAGGTCACCAACACCCCTCTGCGGTACACACCAGCACCCCGCAGCTCTGGTCCCACGCAGCAAAAAGAAAACATCCACCCTCTCCACGCAGCAGTATACGTGAGCACGGCATAGTAGCTAACTAATAGTAGTATCTGCAACTACCTGCAGCAAAAAGCAAGTTCGCTAGCATGTTCTCAGCTGCTGCGTTGGAAAAAGCAATTACCACCCTCGCCACCGCCACCGCCACAATCGAGTGGCTTAGCCCAGCACAACTCACCGGGAGCCACATTGCCCTGCGGGCGGCCCTCTTTTCTAGAAAAGAAGCAAAAGCACTAGCGAAACCTCGCAGAGCTACCGCCGGAGGCTACATGTATTGCCCTGCGGGCGGCCTTCTTTTCTAGAAAAGAAGCAAAAGCACTGGTATTGCCTCGCAGAGCTACCTTTTTTGCTTCTTTTCGGAGAAAAAAGAAGCCGCCGGAGACACACACCCTACGGGGACTGTGCATTGCCCTACGGACGGCCTTCTTTTCTAGAAAAGAAGCAAAAGCACTAGTGAAGCCTCGCAGAGCTACCTTTTTTGCTTCTTTTCGGAGAAAAAAGAAGCCGCCGGAGGCACACACCCTACGGGGACTGTGTATTGCCCTGCGGGCGGCCTTCTTTTCTAGAAAAGAAGCAAAAGCACTAGTGAAGCCTCGCAGAGCTACCTTTTTTGCTTGAGCCGCCGGAGGCACCACACCCTACGGGGACTGTGTATTGCCCTGCGGGCGGCCTTCTTTTCTAGAAAAGAAGCAAAAGCACTGGTATTGCCTCGCAGAGCTACCTTTTTTGCTTCTTTTCGGAGAAAAAAGAAGCCGCCGGAGGCACACACCCTACGGGGACTGTGTATTGCCCTGCGGGCGGCCTTCTTTTCTAGAAAAGAAGCAAAAGCACTAGCCGCCGGAGGCCACACGGACCCAGCTAACGGCAGTTTCGTAGAGAGCTGTGTTCTTAGCATAGCTGCTATTATTATACGAGCCTGCAATGTGAGCTAGACGCCATGCGTCAAGAGATGCGAGAGCCCCATTTCGGCAAAGATCTCGGTCTCGTTGACGTTTCTGATGAGCGCGAGTCTGCGCACGAGGCCTGTGGCCACATCGCGCAGCTCGCTGTACTCTCTAAGCTGGCGGATATGGAGCGCCACAATGTCTGCAGGCTCCAGTGGTCTACACACACACACACACACATTAGCGCCCATCCCAGCTGAGCCCACACTGGTGAGTAAGAAGACAAAACCTACGCCAGCCCGCACACCGTGTGCTCGTATTCTCCGCGCAGCTCGCCCACCTCAACCCGCTTTGCAGCAAGCGCTGCAGCAAGCTGATCCCTACTCTCGCGCGTAACGTTGTTTCCTGCACCTCCTCCTCGCTGCACGCGTCTAAACATGTTTGATGGACCGCACTCTTTCCTGGTGCGGGTGGGCACCGCTATATATATAGCCAAAAGTTATTGGGCGCGCAGACGCGGATCTACGAGGGGATCTACCAAATTCGGCGCGGAGGTCACATTGCAGCAGGGCTCTATATATGGCGGACGGATGGCTGGTGGGTGGTGAGCAGGAGGTCACTATGTTCTATCCGCTGCTCGAGAACGGCGGAAGCTGGTTTCTGAACCAGAACCAGGCCGAGCTGTACTCTCCGGGGGCCACGATCACGTCGGTCCCCCGCAACAAGTGTCTGAAGACAATCAACAACCGGCTCGAGATACTCTACTTCATCAAGCAGACCCATCAGGCCCGCAGGCCCTGGATCAACTGCACCGCGACCACCCCGAAGGACAAATGGCAGCATCTCTACAACCGGAGGTGTGGCGTCAAGTCCTTCTACGCCCTCGGGCTCTCGGTGTGTGGGTCCACCGACCGCATGTTCGCCAATCTGGCCGAGTACTGCTCCTATGTGCTCGCCGTGCTCGTCTACTACGACTACTGCGACTCCAAGAAGATACCCGTGGAGGTCCCCCGGCCCTCCACCAACTGCAGCTCCAGCGGCAACGGGACCCTCATCTTCGACGAGAATCCGCCCCACATGCTGTCCATGATGAGCCCTGCCCTCAGCACCATCTCCTCCGCATCCTCCTCCTCTGCTGCGACAGACACCGCCTCGGTGATCATTCCAAACACCCCCTCCATCCGCAACTCCATCTCCCGGAAGCTCAGTCGCGCCTACTCGCTCACCCACTCCCCCTCCTTCATCCACTCCAGCTCGTCCACCTCGCTGCCGTCTCCGCCGCCCGAGGACCCTGAATCCGGTGGCCCCCCCGCCCCAGCTCCGCTCTACCAGTACCAGCCCACCGTCCCCTCCCCCTACTCCGCGTCCTCCACAATCAACAAGAGCAAGCTGCCCTCGCTGGTGACCAAGAACCCTATCCGCATGCAGGTCATCAGGGACCTCAAGACCAAGTCAGAGGAGGAGCTGGCATTCTACCCCGATCCGTACCAATCATTCATCTCCCTTCTCGACGCTTTCATCATTATTTATTTGAAGATTCAGGACGTCCTGGAACGCCACAACCTCACCTTTGTCGAGCTCAATGAGGTCGAGGAGAGCCTCCATGTCATCGACACCATCGTCCGCAGGTACTCCACCGTCGAGGCGTGCAACAACATCAAGTATGGCGACCTCTTCTCCTACTCCGTCTGCAGGGATCCCGATGTCGTCGAGACCGCCGTGCTCTCGTATTAATAACATCATCCTCTATTTATCTATCTCTCGTATCCTAGCTACTAACGAACGCACTTTGGTATATATTGTCCTACGAAACCGCCGGCTATCCTTAGCTGGCGCCCATTGCCCTGCGGGCGCAAAGAAGCAAAAGCACTGGTGGAGCCTCGCAGAGCTACCGCCGGAGGCTACATGGGTTCGTGTATTGCCCTGCGGGCGGCCTTCTTTTCTAGAAAAGAAGCAAAAGCACTGGTGGTGCCTTGCAGAGCTACCTTAAACTGTCGGAGGCTACGTGGGGTCGTGTATTGCCCTGCGGGCGGCCTTCTTTTCTAGAAAAGAAGCAAAAGCATTGGAATTGCCTCGCAGAGCTACCTTAAACCGTCGGAGGCTACGTGGGGTCGTGTATTGCCCTGCGGGCGGCCTTCTTTTCTAGAAAAGAAGCAAAAGCACTGGAATTGCCTCGCAGAGCTACCTTTTTTGCTTCTTTTCGGAGAAAAAAGAAGCCGCCGGAGGCTACATGGGGTCGTGTATTGCCCTGCGGGCGGCCTTCTTTTCTAGAAAAGAAGCAAAAGCATTGGAATTGCATCGCAGAGCTACCTTAAACCGTCGGAGGCTACGTGGGGTCGTATATTGCCCTGCGGGCGGCCTTCTTTTCTAGAAAAGAAGCAAAAGCACTGGAATTGCCTCGCAGAGCTACCTTTTTGCTTCTTTTCGGAGAAAAAAGAAGCCGCCGGAGGCTCCATGGGGTCGTGTATTGCCCTGCGGGCAGCCATCTTTTCCAGAAAAGAAGCAAAAGCACTGGAATTGCCTCGCAGAGCTACCTTTTTTGCTTCTTTTCGGAGAAAAAAGAAGCCGCCGGAGGCTACACTCCCTCCTCAGGGGGGGGTCTCCTACGAGATCTAGAGTGGTGGTATAGCTGCCGGAGAACACTCCCGACGCTGTGTTCTCACTCACAAGAGTATGTCTGGGGAACCAGCAAAGGCCAGTAGAAATGGGTGTGAGCTCGCCCAGATGGCTGGTATCTGCTTGGGGATCCCCCAGGTGGTCATCATCCCTTCCATGATCTATCTTTGGCGGTTTTATGCCCTGAACCCGCCTGATGAGTATCCGGCCTACAACATGGCTCACGCAGCGCTGCTGGTTTCCACCAAGACAAACGATTTTGACGTATCGTCGTCAAGAATCGCCTCTGCGCTCAAATACATCGAGGGGAGGGCGCTTGTGGCGGATTGTGGCGGACTCGAGATCCCCCCAGCAGCCGATTATGAAATGGAACTGCTGGCTAGTCTCAATTTTGAGACAGCGGTGGTGTTGCCCCATTCGTTGGCACTCTCTTATATACATTTACTGGAGTTGAACGATCAGGATGGCTCGTTTGCCAGTTGTACGTGGGGCTATTTGAATGATGCAGTCAGACTCAGTGATCTGAGCTTGAGATTTACGCCCAATGCGATAGCTGTGTGCTGCATCGCGTTGGCTGCGTCCAAATTGAACGTCACCGTGTCAAACAAGGAATGGTGGGCTCTTTTTGACGTGGATGAGGTAGAGCTAAACCAATCAAGGGACGTGGTCCGCAAGGCTCTGCATGTATAACAGATCTATAGGAAAAAAAAAAAAAAAATCAATGCATTAAATATTCAACTTCTCTTTAAGAAGATCTAACCGTTGCTGGGTAATTCTTATAGATTCAGAAATTTCCTGCTTTCCATACGCTTGCTGAATGTCTTTCTTGTCATAGACGTCTCCATACATTCGGCCAGCATTGCCATCACCGCCTTCAACGCGGTCGTCAATCCACTTCCACACTTCATACTCCTCCTGGAGCATCATCAACGAAAGCTTGTCTTGCTTCGCTTTGGACGTGGTCGCAACGCGACTGGAGTGGAATGGGTTGAAGAGACAGAACAGGAGAACAGTGATGATAATGCCCCATATCGGTATCGGCACTGTCGAGCTGATTTCAGTGTTCATGACTTCACCAAAACGGTGCACAACTCCAGCAATCCCGCCTTCCTTGGCTGTGGTCGACTCTGCAAGCTTGACTGCACCCTCACCCTGTTTGGACCTCTTGGCTCTCTTTTTGGCCTTTTTGGCCTTTCCTCCAGTAGACGGACGCTTCTTTTTGGTTCCTCCCTTCAAGATCGCGTTGAGCTCGTTAAACAGATCCTTGCTGAAGTTGGTTTGACCGTCCAGGGACCCCTTTTCAATTGCGCCTTTGAACCAGCTTTTGCCAGACCATTCTGTAACAAACGACAAAATCAGCCGTGCCTGGTTGTTTTCTCCCCATCCAAGGGAATATCGCGTCTTGGTCACAAAGGCGCCCCCAGAGGGCACGTCTGGCGTCGACGTCGACGTCACCACGATGACTCGCTTTTCCAGGTCCCATTCTTCTATCGTATCTGTGCAGATACATTTGGTTTGCTTAGGACCTACCGGCGCAGACAGCGGCTTGATGTATTCATATTTTCGAGTTTTCTCATTACCAAATGACTTGTAGTCAGTTAGGTTTGTGTTCTTTTGAACCTGCTCAATGAAGCGTTCCATGAACGCCGTGTCTTCTCCAAACAACAGGTTGACCACGACGCCTAATGGGGCCGGAAGACTCTCGTCCTGCAGGATCTTTTCACCCTTGGCTTCCGGATCCCCAACGTCAGTGGGCCCGTGAGAATCGGGGCCCAAATTTGGAACAGGCCATTTCCCAGACGACGGGCCTGCTGCCCCTGCTCCGTCAGCCTTGGGCTCACCACCAGCATCCTTGTCTTCGGTTTGAACACCGGCATCCTCCTGGGTCGACTCGGAGCTGACGGTCTGAAGACTTTCACTCGTACCAAACGAGCCCAGGGAGCCATTGTCGGATTCATACGAGTCCTCATCAAGGCCAGCGTCTTTGCCTCCTTTTTTACGTGCGGTAGGATTCACCGGGCTACTTTCATTATTCTCCTCGTCACTGACATCACCAACATCATCGTCGTCGTCGTCGTCATCATCATCGTACGACGCATCGGTGTCGTCAACCAGATCCACCAGCGAATTGCCACCTTCAAGTCTAGTTTGGTGAGGGCTGGCTTGTTTCCACACCGCTGTCAGAAACTCTAGGGTAGCGTCTCTGGAAACAAAACTGGCAAAGGAGTGTCGAGCATGCAAAGTCTGGATGATAACGCCATTGGGGAAGAGCCCAGCAGTGTTCTTCTTTTCCAACGTCACAATCTCGTCAAAGCCAATGATGAGGTTTGTGACCCAGCCCAAAATGTTGGAGTTGAAGCACACATGCTTCTCCGACACATACAGTCTACCATGGATCAAGATTTCCCTCGACAGCGCGCACGAGAAATCGTCCAATAAATAATCGTCCGGGGTCACGGACCTAAAGAGACGATGGAAGTCCTTATTCCGCTTTTTGTTGGCATACGCAAACCCGGTGATATGGCTCGATCTGGTCCCACCACCCGTCTCATCCTCCTCGTCGTCGCCCTCTGAAGTCGACGACGACTTGCGCTTGCGTCGATGCCGTGAAATCAACGAGCTTGCTCTGGACTTGCTACGACTCATGATGGGGATGGCCAATGCGCCTCCCTGGTGGAATTCCTGGCCAATTCCATTGGCGTCACCCCTGCCGCTTTCTAACGACTTTGCGTCTGAGAGCACAGAGGCCTCGTCATCGGTAGCTCTGCTCGACTCGTAACCCTTTTCGTCCTCACCGCGATGGTCCTCCTCGTCCACAGTCGCGGACGGCGCAGTACTGTTGTTGTTCCTGTTAGCAGCCTCCTCCTGTTGGGCCTTCTCCGCCTCGTCCAGCCCTAAGGAAGCTAAGGAGAGCTCGCCCTTTCCCAGCGTGGTAATTGCGCTTCGGAGAGGCTCGATCACAACGTTATTGACGCCGCTAGAGTGCTCCTGGTGGTCTGCAGACGGCCTGGAGCTGTCCTGGGTGGGCGAGTCCGGGTCGTAGCTCTGGAAGAAAGAGGGGTCGGATAAGGACCTTTGTCGACCGCCATTGGGACTCTCCCCGTCGTTCCCTCTTAACCCAGTCAGAGACGATGCCGCATTCTGTGCAGCCGAGATGACCGAGGTGAAGAAATGAGAAGCTGGTGAAGAGGTGTCGTGGTTGTGTCCGGGGTGCGGAAACAGCTGGTGTTGCTGCTGCTGCTGCTGCTGCTGCCCTTGATCACTCCCGATCGAGTCCAGCGTCTTCCTCTTGTCTTCGACTGCGGGCGCAGGCTTAGCAGGCGTCGAAGGCATGGACGTGGACATTGAATTGCATGCAAGAGTGTATAAATAGAGAGAATAAATAAGAAGGGGAAAAGAGGAAAGAAAAAAATTTCCAAGGGATATAAGGGATTGTTGATCCTTCGCCTGGACACAAAAGGGGGCAAACAACACCGCAACACGAGCGGTGCGGTGGGTGACCAACCCCCGATCCAGCCGCTCGTACTAGCCACTTCCCCAAAGTGGCAGTGGGCTGAATCTCCTGTGAACGGAGGGGGTTTTTTTTTTAGAAAGAGATGCAAGCAGTGCTGTGTGTGTGTGTGTGTGTGAGGGCAGGTGTTTGCCCTGCCGGCGGCCTTCTTTTCTAGAAAAGAAGCAAAAGCACTGGTGTGTGTGTGTGTGTGTGGGGGGGGGGAAGGGATCTTTAGGTCGTCTTTTCCAGCGAAAGCGGGCTGGGAGTCGTGAACTAGTAGACACCTGCGGAATAGGTACTATGGACCAGCAGCCTTAAGAGAGAGAGAGAGCCGTGGATGAGGTACATCGCTGTATCACGTGATTGAGTTAATAATAGGATTCAAGCTTTTCATAGAAGGAGGCACGCTACCTTTATACTATCGACTCAATCGAGTAGCAAACTGTTTGTAGACAACATAAGCATCCTCAACAATGATTCCTCTCAGACAAACCCCTCCTCCATTCTGATGCGGCAATCAATGACCAAGCTAGCCTTAATGTAGAATCACAATGCAGCTATAACTATTGCTACACCTCTCTTCTTCGACCGCTACTTCATTTCCCCTCAAAACCACTGAGTAAACGAAGTAACGATGAAGCCCATTAAGCCTGTATAGCATTTAGCTTTTCAGCGCTTAGCTGTCCGGCGATAACTACCGCGAGCGGAAATACTCCCAGTTGCTATTTTAGGAAATATTATTTCGTTTGCCCTACTTCCCGGCGTCTAATTTGGAATATAAAAGGAACTCGATTCCCCTCCCTTATTTTCCTTTTTTTTTTTTTTTTTTAGCTCTTCAGAGACGGCGTCAGCGTCTTCTCTCGCTTGGCCCCAGGGCACCCTGCACACACTAACCCCAGCAGTCTCCGGACATCCACACATTAGTACGATGCAGAGCCAATGGAGTCGAGTGAGAGAAATGCCTGCCGTCTTTTCTAGCACTATTGTTGCAGACGACAGCTCTGGAAGGAAACCGCCGGAGGCTACATGGGGTCGTGTATTGCCCTGCGGGCAGCCTTCTTTCCTAGAAAAGAAGCAAAAGCACTGGTGGTGCCTCGCAGAGTTACCGCCGGAGGCTACGTGGGTCGTGTATTGCCCTGCGGGCGGCCTTCTTTTCTAGAAAAGAAGCAAAAGCACTGGTGGTGCCTCGCAGAGCTACCTTAAACCGTCGGAGGCTACGTGGGGTCGTGTATTGCCCTGCGGGCGGCCTTCTTTTCTAGAAAAGAAGCAAAAGCACTGGAATTGCCTCGCAGAGCTACCTTTTTTGCTTCTTTTCGGAGAAAAAAGAAGCCGCCGGAGGCACACATGGGGTCATGTATTGCCCTGCGGGCGGCCTTCTTTTCTAGAAAAGAAGCAAAAGCACTGGTGGTGCCTCGCAGAGCTACCTTTTTTGCTTCTTTTCGGAGAAAAAAGAAGCCGCCGGAGGCTACATGGGCCCGTGTATGACTTTGCGGCACGACCATTGTCATGATAACAAATAGAACCTTAAATTAAACACTACGGACTAACGATCCTCAGCCCACTCGTTCTCCCTGCGGATCTGGGCCTCCTCCTCAGGAGTGAAGTCGTTGGTGATGTTGAAGGTCTTTCTGATCTCTTCCGGAGACTTGCCCTTGATCATGTTGGCCACGGTCTTGCAGCCAACCTCGAGGAGCGGTCTGATGTCGAGGTAGTTTGCGGTGAGAATGATCTCGAACAGCATTTCCTGATCGACAGCAAGGTACTTCTGATCCCAATCGCTGATGTTCTCAGCGGTTCGCTTGGACCGTTCGACACTCTCCTCGTTCATTGGGGGGTCGTCCTTGTGGTGTTCGCAGTATTCAAGCACCTTCTTCAACACGTTGGACGTCACGTTTGGAATGGGGATTTCCGTGTCGTCATCACCCACATCTACCACACTCGTTAGTGTCTGTTCAGACTCTATCTATCGTTACAGCAAACTCACCTTCAATCATGTTCTTGATCAACACACTTTTGGTTGCAACATTTTTCTCTACAAAGCCACACATTAGACGCCACTCACAACCACAAAAAATTAGGGGATTCCTAGAACGAGCACACAACACCAAGGTATGCCGCCAGGGGAATGCAACAACACTCACCAACATCGAAAACGACGCCGTCAGAAGAGCTCAACTTGACCATTGTTTGATTATCGGCACTGGCTTGGGTGACACTTAAATTAAAAATAAGGGAACCGGTGTTTGGGAGGAGGCGTGTAATATATGAGCTCCGACGTCCCAACCTGATGAAGCCACAAAGCGTTATCTGCGGCGAAATTAGCAATTTGGATGCAGATTCATGTGCTCTGGAGACTATGGCTCATCCGCTATATTCAAAGGTCAATTGTCTCCGATAAAGGTGAGAAAGACCGTCCGCAGGGCGTTACACGCCTCACGTAGCCTCCGGCGGCTTCTTTTTTCTCCGAAAAGAAGCAAAAAAGGTAGCTCTGCGAGGCAAGTCACTGGTGCTTTTGCTTCTTTTCTAGAAAAGAAGGCCGCCCGCAGGGCATTATACGGGCCCATGTAGCCTCCGGCGGCTTCTTTTTTCTCCGAAAAGAAGCAAAAAAGGTAGCTCTGCGAGGCTCCACCAGTGCTTTTATTCTTGGACCCCGTAGTGGGACATGATATAATAATAACTTAGTCTATAATCTTCTAAATGATGCATCCTTATTATTAGAAGCGCCTGTGGCTGCCTGTTTTTGGAGCTGCTGCTCCAAATGCCCAATTGCGTACCCACGGGCAGTTGGACCAGTTGACTTGCCCTTGAACTCGTCTCTGAGCGCCTTGGCCGCAGCCCTGTCGCCGTAGACTTGCAAAAAGCGAGCATGCTCGACCTCAAACGTGCCACGCTCGATAGTCGACCGGATGCCTCCAAAGAACGCTTCCATCACCCGCATGTTGTGCATTTGCAAAATCACCCACGAGGTCATCTCACGGGCATTCAACAGGTGGTGAATGTACGCCTTGTTGTATCCGACGGAGAGCACACTCATGTCGGTTGTATACTGATCGTCCCATAGGTTGAACCCCAACTTTCGCTCGCTCCCCTGGGGTGCCGGGAACTCAAACTCCAGTGCAATGCCAGAGTCGGTGAATTGCGTGCAGCAGTCTCCCTGGAAAAGGTCGATTCCCTGGGACACCATTTGAAGAATATCCTGGGGTGTTTCGCTGCCCAGAGAAAACATCTTGACCAGTTCACCCAGTCCGTTCGACACAATCATCTCCTCCACTTGCTCCCAAGTGGTCTCTTCCCGCTTGCTGGCGTCCTTTCCTTCAACTTTATCCTTCTTAATGTAGTCAGTCGTGTCCCAGAAGCTTAACCCTCGGAGGTGCTCCTTTTTCGATCCAACATGCTCCAAATATTCCCGCTGTGGAACCCCGGGTAGGACAGCCGCAAAGACGTCTCTATCTTCACCATTGTTGGTGCTACTTAATGCAAGATCCAGCCATTTTTCCGTTCGATTGGCCATCTTCCTCACCCTATTTCCGCCGGGGCGTCCGCCTGGCGACAGACTAGGCAGATCCGGCGGAGCCAACACAACGTCCGGGTTAAATTTGTTGCAGAATTCGAAGTACACCCCCACAGGCATGGATTTGGTGCCCTCAGAAGTCATTATACAGATGGTGTCGTTGGTGTTTGGTTGGCTTATCGGGACTGGCGATGATCGTCGAGGAGATAAGAAGAATGGCAGTTCGGCTGGCAGACACAACAGTGATTTCTTGTTCTCTCCTCGTAGAAATGGCACGTCCTTGGGCAATCTGTCGAGGAAATCCTCCGCGGAGACTGTACACCCGGAAATAGCTGATGACAGTCTGGCTACGTTATCTGGGGTCAGATGTGGCACTACTCCTCGACTGGTTGGTGCCAAAAACGCCGGCGTAGGGATAGCTCTGCGACTACTATTGGTGAAGGTGTACAACCCCTGTCGGGCTGCACTAGCAGACGACTTCTGGATCACATGGAATCCACCCATTTCCTCCTTCTTCATGGTCCCTAAGGCTTGTGTAGAGTGAAAAAGGGTGAACGAGAAAAAAAAAAAAAAAAAAAAAATTCAAAAAATTTCAAAAGCCGCACATCCCCACCGATGATCATTAAAATACCAAAAAAGATAAATAAATAAATCAAGGCATGAAATAATAATGATATCAACACATACTGTAACTCTTCAAGGTCTTAATATATTGTACATAAATAACTTTTACTCCAACCCCAGATTGGACCAGTCAAAGTTGGAATAGACCAATGCGGAGAAGCCGTCTAACTCAGGAACATCTATCATGCCGCGAATGTATTCATTAGGTTCAAAGGGAGTGCCCCCAGTCATGGATGAGGCTTGTCTGGAGACAGTGGCAAGAATGCTAGCCAGCTTTGCTCGTCCTGGGACGTTTGCACCATCAGGTCCGCCAATAGGAGGGTAAAGGGTGTTGACCTTTGAGATGAAAACAGACAGGCCCGAATGGACAAGCTTATGAATGACATCGACAGCATTAGGAGACTCAATGAAATCAGCCGTTTCGTCCAGCAGCTTCCGTAAGGTGCCGTCAGCAGAGTTGAGCACGTTGTTGTCGGTAACGGGAGCCTGGGCCAACACATACGACTCCAACTCAGCAGGTGGCAAGAGATTATTCAAAAAGTGGGTTTGGTTGTCGATTTCCGGATGATCCACGGTGTACTGGACTTTACCCACCAGATCAGAAAACTCGGCCAACGAAAGGTCAGCACGCGGGTTGACGGAATCAAACACCTTGACCACGGCATCCTGGATCCGCTCACTTAGAGACACCCAACCCTTGTTCAACAGCCACCATGAGAAGGTTAAATACATTCGGTTGATCTGCAGCTCTTCTTCCTCAAACGCCATGTCGTCTGTGGTTGATAGACTTGGGATTTCAGAGTTATCGAGGTCTTCCATTGATATTTGGTTCGTAGCCCGTTGCTCCGCAAGCTTGATCACCGACACAACGTAGTTCTTTCGTCCCAGAATATTCAATTGTAATCGCGTGAAGAAAACCAATAATGCACTAGTATAGATCAATGTGAATGCTCGTGTTAAACTTTCAATCTTCAGCTCCTTCCACAGCTGCGTCTTGGATTTAATGGCTGGAGGCGGTTGGTTGTTGTTGCTGCTGCTGTTGAGTTCAACTGGTTGATTTTCAATCCCAGACGACGTCTCGCTGGGCAGGGTCTGGACAGAATCGCTCGCAGCATCGGACGTGGACGAAATCATGCGCTTGTCCCCTCGTTTGGCCTGCAGCTCTTGCGTGATTTTTTCAACCGGATACTTCTCCATCACCTGCGAGCTCAACGACGGAAGCAATGCCATGATCGTGAACGTTGCGTCCTGCTGGTTCTGCTCAAACCGCCGCTTCAGGTTCTCCTTGGCCGCCCGTTCGGTGGCCATACGATCCTGAAGCTCAAAAAACTTGGTTTTTACATAATCAACCAGGAAATACCCCCCAGCAACAATCCCCGTTGTCACCAGGATTTTCTTTCGATGTCGCTGGAAAAATCCATTCAACCCCGTAAGCATATTTCAAGCTGCTCCTATTCTGTCCAGGGTGGGAAAAGCGGTGTGGGCACAAACTAACAATGGTTTAAGGGTGTATGTAATAATCTCCACAATCAGCTATTAAAAGGAGAGAGAGAGAGAGAGAGAGAATTAGTGGGACTCCCACCGGACCGAGGCTCTCTCATGCGATTTGAATGAGAGACTTCCACCGAAATCCCCCCCTTATAATCACGTGCAAAAACCTAACCCGACTCAAAAATGTTTTGTAAAAAAAAAAAAAAAAAAAAAAAAAAAAAAAAAAAAAAAACTGGACGTCTGTTTCGCGGTGGTCATCTACTACACGAAACTTTTATTATGCACTTTTTATATTTGTTACGCGTGCTACGCGGTGCTGGCCAACACCACCAAAAATTAACGTGCGTGTGCAGCCTCTAGATCTGCTTGCAATTGGTGGTGAAAAACTGGGTTGGTTAGTGTAGTTTTGACTGACATTTATAGATATACATATATATATATTCAGCATGTCGCCTGACAGAATTTCTAACGAGACTAAACGAGCCAATAAAAACACGTGACCGTAGCCTCACAGAGCTCCGCGTATTGCCCTGCGGGCGGCCTTCTTTTCTAGAAAAGAAGCAAAAGCACTGGACCCGCCTCGCAGAGCTACCTTTTTTGCTTCTTTTCGGAGAAAAAAGAAGCCGCCGGAGGCACCACACCCTACGGGGTCTATGTATTGCCCTGCGGGCGGCCTTCTCTTCCAATAAGGATGCAACTGTAGACCAGTTTCCTTCAATTGAAAACATGAGTGACTTCTTTGACACAGTTTCTCAAACGGCTCCCTTCTTAAGTGAGTACCTCTTTAACCTTATGAAGCCTCTGCAATCGGACGGCGGTTATGATAAAAAGGTCAAAACGCGGGTTATCGCCGTCTGCTTGACCTTGTGCTTCACTGCCCGCCAAAAAGAGAGCAACAGGTTTCAGCGGCTGATCGGATTGCATATGCACGGACAAGGAGTGAAAAACAGTGAACCTGATTTTCTCAATGATTTAGGTGTATGTATGAATAGCAAGACTATCGCTAGAGACGTTGCTGCCGTCAGCGATAGCCGTCGGGACCTCTTATGAGGGTTTGCATCTGATCCTACAATAGTCTGTCAGTATGACAACCTTGAACAGATAGTAGCTGTCAAAGAACAAGGATCAGATGTAAAACACCAACGGGAAACGCACTCAGTTGCAACCGGGGTTTTGACCAAGGGTGTCAATATGCCAAAACCCGGATTGACATATGAAATGCTGAAGCGGCAGGAAGATTATCAGATTGGAGACGTGGAAGCAGTGAAAGCAAAAGATATAATACTGCCGCTAGAGAAAACCATTCGGTCACCTACGGCGGTAAAAATCCGGTTAGCTCTCCTTGCGTCTGTACTGGACGGAGAGGTTTCTGAGCTGGGAAAGAAATATCCAATGCCCTCCATAGAAACATTGGAGCCTTTCAGAACAGTGGCAATGCCATTTGAGACCTCGCGAGCGTATGACGAGTCGCCAATCGATCGTACCACAGAGGTAATGAAGGACTTTTTTGGAAGGCAGGTGCCAAAAAACAGCGCTATGTTAGAGCTGGTTGCGACCATTTGTAACGGTGATCAAAAGAGCGTCAACTTGCTAAGACGCGCCATGCATTTACACACCGATGAGGACCTAAATGAGGACATCCTTCATAGTCTTTTTTGGGCTGTTCCTGTTGTGGGATTATTCCATGTAAAGATGCACATTTTGAAGTTTATTTTCCTCTTTCATTATTTGGGCGATGATTCGGCTGCGTTAAACAGACAAGCTCATTTCATACAGCTTAAAGATTTGGATGTCAACGCTAATAATTACTATGATTCAATGAAGCTCTGTACCATAAGTTATAAGGCGAGAGTAAAGTTAATGTTGAAACAGCTTTTGGAATCAGATAGCTTGGACGGAGAGATGGAAACAAATGAAAAGGACTACGATCTGGATTTCACCAAATATAGCGTGGAGGAGATTGACCGAAAGCTGAATCAGCTCTGCGAATTGATCACTAACCAAGAGAAACGATCAAAATGGCGGGACGATGAATTGTTGGAGAAGCACTTTTTGTTTCTCGAGCATATGGAACTTCTTTTAATTATGGAACATGCGGTGAAGCATGGAGATGTTGGCATGATTCGTCATAATGTTGACCGCCTTATTCCATACTTTCATTCAACGAGCAAGCATAAATATGCCCGCGAAATGATCTACTTCAAATTGTATACTGACAGCAATGCGGTTACCTCTGAGGCGGCTAAGGCGATCATATCCAACACTCTCGTAAATATGAAGGGAGAAAAGGATTCGTTCTATGAAGCGGACAGACTTGTTGAGCTGCACAATGGTGAATTGAAACTGAAGTATAACAACAGGGCCCCGACAATGGACTTCAATACGTTTATCAAGAGGTATTCGGTCACAACAATGTATTTCCGGGACTTGCGTAAATACCTTTCTAAGGTTTTCGAAAGGAAAGTGAATAGTGATCACAAACGTGCTAATCGGATGAATGACGTTAACACATTGGCTAGGTTCCTCATTGGGCAGGATAAGATGGGATATTGTAAAGGGAGAAGTGCTGTCACTGAGCCGTTTGACTATCAGACTGGGTTCAACAAAGCTTTCAAACAATATCGTCAGACAATAAAAATCTTCATAGGGATAGCGAGATACATCGAACGTATGTATGATGCGGAGTGTGCCGGCGAGGAGCGTTATGACTCCGATGTATCTGGCACTGACAATGAGAAAGATGGGCTTAATGAACCGCAATGGATGACAATGCGATAGGAGATTATGAAGAGGAAGAAGAAAATGAAGATGATGAAGATGATGAGGGAGAGATAAAGATAGGAATTGTGCCTGAAGAAATGCTGGATCCCGATGAGGAGGACGACTCTGACAGTTAATCGTGTTTATATATCACAATCGTTAATGCGTAAGCTTTTTGTAGTTTTTGCTTTTTTTGGAATTGTACTGCCAGTTTGCGACAATACATTGCTTCTCTTAGAGCTAGAATTGCTTAGTGGAGATCCAACATCACTGCTGGCCGGGTCAGTAAACCTTGTTTTGGGCTTTCTGAAGGGCGTTTTCTTGCTTCTTGGCTTGTCGCGCCTTCAATTCTTTCGCAATGGTTTTAACTAGATAGATGATTTCAGCAGAATGTTCGGGTAGAATTACTTCCTGCATCTTTAATTCTGACAGAGAGCTATTTTCCTCGATTATCTTCCACTTATCGGCTACATGCTTAATGTATTCATCCGATGGGATCGGTTTTGCGCAGGGTGAATTCTGATTCCCCCTCCAGTTCATTAATGCTGTTAGAACTTCAAAGTATTCTTCAATAGTCCCCTTATTCCCATTAACTTTAGTTGTTCTTACTCCTTCCCCTGCCCTCCCATCGTGACTATATTCAGAACAGCAGTCTTTCTGGTTAGTATATCGGCTCGCTCTTTTGCATCCGAAATGGTCCAAAAAAGTGTCTCTGATGCGTTTATTTAACGGGGGGTATTTTCTTCGACCTCTTTAAGAAAATATATGCTTTTCAAAAACAATTTCGGCCTCTTGCCACACGCCCTATCCTCTGAAAGGCGGTGTTAAGGTTGCTGAGACATTCCTTGTTCTCGTCATCTTTCTTGCTTAGCGTTGGATAAAGGATGACTGTAACAATATTGCTGATATCAATTCCCATACCCAATGCGTTTGTCGCAATAAAAACACTAGACATTCCACAGTGGTATGCTTTGATAAAACGCTTGCAGTCTTTACGACTAATATAGCAGAAGCCTCTGCAAGCCCTTGCAAACAGACATTGAAGTTTAACAGCAATTTCCATTACTTTATTATGTTAGACAGAGCAAATTATTGTTTTCGGTATAGCTTTTCCAACCTCTCTTAAATCGTCCTTCGAGAGGGGACCAGTCTGAATTCGGTTGCACAATTCCTTGACTTTTGGTCCGACCTTGTAATATAAGATTTCTTCAGTGTCTAGTTTAACTTCTGTCCGATGGGCCGCTGCAAAAAATACTTCGCGATTCAGCTTAAAGCTCTTTTCAATAAACCAGTGTGGCCTGAGGTTCACATCTTCAATTATTTTGCTGCGGGAAGTACCGTCAAAAGTTGCCTATAGGAGTACTATAGGTATATTCTCCACCATTCTTAAGTGTATGTCAGCCAAGTTTTTTTTTAAAAAAAATCTTGACCCTGCTCTTTTCCCATTGCCTTCAGTAGTATGCATAGAATCAATATCATATATGAATCTACGAGAATTGGTTTTCTGCCAATATTTCACTGAGCACTCCTGGAATATTTAGCGTTTCCCCCATCCTGTGTTAACTGAAACAATTACAGAAAGAGTTTGGAGTAAAAGATCAATCACCACACTCTGTTCTCGTCTAAGCTTGGGACGACAGCTTTTTTTCATGAGCGGTCGAGAGACTAAATCATCCATAGAATTATGAGCAGTTGGCCAATAAAAAAATTCAAAAACACCACAATAAAGGCCAAAATCTACATAAATAAGAACAGGAAGTGAATCTATATAACTTGGATTGTGATATGGTGAAAAATCAGACTAAAATACGAATTATGCGCTTTTATGTGTGAGGACCCTTTTTTTCGGCAATGTGTCCTCAGTCCCCGCGGCGTATCTTGTGAGGTAATTTATTCTGAGAAAGCGGATGTGGTATTCTCGAGAGAGGTATTCAATTTCACAGTGTCATGCGGAGCAAAGGAACTCAATTAATATCATTAGTACATAAACAACTTATTTCTTTTTACTCTTCGACTTCTTCTTGGCCTTTTTCTTCTTGGGTTCGGGCTTTGCGATCTCTTCAATCTCACTGTCCTCCTCGCTGGCCCTCTTTTTGGAATTGCTGCTATCTTTACTCGTCGTCTGCGCCATCTTAGACAAGTAACTGTTTTCCTCGTTACCAGCCAATGCACTTTTGATGAACCGGTTTGCAACCTCTTTGTTCACTTGAACCCGAGCTGTTTCGTAATTAGCACTGGGTATTCCAATCAAATCAATTGCCAACTTACGCTTCTCCCGTCCGTCTACGGTCTCCTTCACCTTTGCCATGTACGACTTCACTCTATCCAGTTCCTTCATTATATCATGGTTATTAGTGTCCTTTCCGACCGATTTGAGATATGCTGTTGGCTCGGTTAGTATGCACAGGAAGCTGACAGTTGATGCGAAGCTTACCAAATAAGATTGACGTTAAAGAATATGCTAAGCAGGTGTAGTATTTCGCCCGGTCCTCTGGCGCTGTGAACTTGTCTTCCATCCCCCGTTCGTCTAGAAACGGCTTTAACACATCGTCTAATTGGTCAACGTCGTCAGCCAATTTGTCAGCCACACTCTTGATTTTCGGTATATTCTCCATTATTCAGAGATAAGACTTCTGATCTTTCATTTTTTTTTTTTTTTCCTTAATTTTTATCCCAGCTTAATTTTCCGAAAAAAACCCTAACCTGTGCGGCGCACGTTAAAGCATTTCCGCAAACGGAAAGAGCTCTGAGCATTTAAAGCGTAACTATGTAGCCTCCGGCGGCTTCTTTTTTTCTCTGAAAAGAAGCAAAAAAGGTAGCTCTGCGAGGCAATCTAGTGCTTTTGCTTCTTTTCTAGAAAAGAAGGCCGCCCGCAGGGCAATACACCGACCCCATGTAGCCTCCGGCGGCTTCTTTTTTCTCCGAAAAGAAGCAAAAAAGGTAGCTCTGCGAGGCTCCACCAGTGCTTTTGCTTCTTTTCTAGAAAAGAAGGCCGCCCGCAGGGCAATACACCGACCCCATGTAGCCTCCGGCGGCTTCTTTTTTCTCCGAAAAGAAGCAAAAAAGGTAGCTCTGCGAGGCATTGCTTCTTTTTGAGGCGAAAGTGCAGTCAATTGGCCTATAAAAGCTCTACAAACGACCAGTAGTGACTCTGCTTCAGCTTGCGGTAGTTGGAGTTTTGCCGACGATAGTTCCGGTCGAGCACGTTGTACCTGTAGATGGGGATCTTGAGCGTGCTGAGAAGGTCTCGCTTCTGCTTTGGTTCGAGACTCCGTGTGACGATGATGAGCCTGTGGATTCTGGGCAGCAGCTCAAAGATTTCGAGCTTCAGTTCCAGGAGATGGATGCGACACAGTCCGACTGCGAGCTTGTGGAGAAACGCAATCAAGCGCGGAACCTTGATTCTGGTGCTAGGTCCCGGGTTGGCGTAGTAGAAGTCTCTTTCCTTGATGCCGAACTTGGCCACAAACTCCCGTTCATCCTGTACCCGGGCAACGGCGTGGTCGTATGTGAGCTTCCCGGGGGGCAAATACCGCTTTTCCAGACAATTGAGCGCATCGACCACGAGAGCGGACGGGCTTGTGCACAGACAGCGAGGGAGCCACTTCCTGGTGCGAGGGGCCGTGAAGTTGCTCCGTGAGGTCGCTCCACACTTGGACACACTGGTTCCGCCGACAGCCTCCAGCTTTATGAGCCGGTGGAGCTGCCTGTGCGTTGCGTGGAGGGCGTCCTGGATGCAACACATGGCGTTGTCTGTCCGGTTGGCCAGACCCATCATGGTTTCAAGACGAAAGCTGAGTCGATCAAGCTGCAACTTTACCTGAGAGATCAAACCTTGACGCATGCAGCGCTCCGTTGAGTTTAACTCTGGCGAACACATGTCTAGGTCAGTCTGGGCTGCGGAGCGGCCCGCGGTGGAGGTTGAATAGAAGTACTTGAAGCCGTCCAGTCTGTTGTTCATGTCCATGAGCGTGACCTGGTACAACCTGCGGATCCACAGGGCGGACTCAAAGGCAGCCTCGTGGAGCGGGCCGTTTGCGCCCTCCTCACAGATCCCGGCTGCCAGGGTGGCTGGATCAAGTTCGACTGAGTCAATTCGCACCTTGTGTCCGGGGAGGTTGTGGGATCCGCGACGTACCTGGATGATCTGGCTGTCGCAGTCATTGTCTAGCTCGCCAATGGAGTATTGCTCCTTTTCCCACATTCCAACGCTGCTCAATTGCTTTCCTTCTACATAAACATGTACGTATATATATATATATATATGTAACTGGCAAAAAAAAAAAAAAAGAAAAGTCTAATTATGGACGCAGGTACGTGTTTTGCCGGATATTATTATTATTACGCATACACATCTGTCTATGCATAAGAAGCTTATTTACAGTGGTAATTTTGATCAAAGCAAACGACGCTGTGTGGACGTGATTGCGGTGAAAGAGGATATATGCGTATATGAGATGGAGCTCATTTCGATATTGTTGGTCTGGCTGGCTTTAATAATAATATGTCCGTGGGCAGCGGAGAAAAAGAGCGTGCATGGGAGGGATCTGCGATATTTGCACTCATTTCGAGGCAATCTGGAGGCAATTGCTTACATTGCAAATCTTAACAGCACAAACGCATTCCCACATCACCACAACGGCGAAATTTGGCATTCTAAAGCGTAGTATTTACTCCAAATACGGGAAATTTGTTAAAAAAAAGAAAAAAGGGCGCCTACCCACTGATAAACGACTGATTGCCTTTTTGGACACAAATTCAAGACATTGTCTCAGAGCCGCAGAAACTCGGGTTGGAAAAAGAAACGTGAACTACACACTAGCGAGAGAGTGAGAGAGAGCGGTATGTATCTACTGTAATAGCAGCAGTCACAAAAAAAAAAAAGCAACATCAACAATATATCTATCTATCTATCTATATATATATATATGTATGCATACAATAAATATAAATACCCTCCCTCCTAACTCTCTACTATACCATACATAAAAACCCAACTCATTTTAGTCCCATTACGTCCATCCACATGGAGACTGGCCACTGTTGTGACGCGTGGCGTGTGGTGCCCCTCCACCATAATAACTAACTAACTAACACCCGCTTACATCATCGATTACCTAAGCAGCGTACAGAACTTTTCTTATTTTTTCTTTTGAGTTTGATTGATGATCCATATAACCCTCGTCTTTTTTCTTGTGCATAAAATAACCAAGACCGTAACTTGTTTCCAACCGACACACAGCTTTCAAACACGCCCCTTTTGTGCCACACACTCAACCACTCACACAACACACGCAACTGACGCCCATCTGGCTTGAGTAGTTTTTTGGGAATGGAGAACAGCAGCTTCGCCAGGATACCGCCGACGCCCCACAACAGCGCCCAGAAAGATGAAGACGAAGAGAGCGACGAATTGAACCTGATATCCAGCAGCCAGCACGCAGGGCCCAAGGCAATCACAGACGTCCAAGAACAGTCTACCGCAGCCAAGCTCACGACGGCAGACGAAGGCGAGAGCACCCCGGTGCCGTCAGATGACGTGGTGGGGGTGGAGTCCGCCAACAACAGCACGACCGTGCTGGACCCCATCAGTCTGAAAGCACAGCAGGACGAATTGGCCCAGGAGTACCGGGCGATAGCTCGACTGTTTGCCGACGCGAAGGCGGCGAGGTCCCAGGAAATGGTCAATGCGTTGCGAAAGGGCAAGGACTTCCCGCTCGCAAAGAAGATCTACCAGAAGCAGGATGCCATCTTCGAGACCAGACGCAGAGTGGCCAAGAGCAATCTGAATTACAGAACCAAGATGCTCAAGGACGTCATCAAGGGCGAGATTCGCAACGTGTGGTTTCAGTTCCACGACGCTAAGAACACGCTCCAACAGGACCTAATCAAACAGGTCGGTTCCCGGCTCTCCACCATAGACCAGGACTACAGTCTGTTGTCGTCGAAGCGACATGCTCTCTCTTTGGGCCAGGTCTACAAGTGCCAGAAAGTGGGTTTGGCCTCGGTGGTTGGTCGCCCGAGTCTGGGAACCTTATCTGCCGACCAAGCCAATCGCGATCTGTACTGTATCAAGAACAATGTGATAGATGAAGAGGACGTTGATGCAGACGAGCCGGAGGACATGGTGGAGGTAAGCGAGGCTCGACGGAAACCAGATGCTGCTGCTGTTGACAGTAGATCCGCACCTCCGATCCAGGACGCCAAAAAGACCGAACCACGACGAGATGTTAAACAAGAACATACCCCTGATAATACTACTACTACTACTACTACTACTACTACTACAGCAACAACTACTACTACTACTGCTACTACTACTAACCCACAGACTCGCCTAGAGAACATTCATTATCCACAAGCTCAACCACAGCCACAGCAGCATCCTTCTTCCGCAACTCCATTGCCGCCGCAGCACCAGCAACAAGCGCCGCTTGTAAATATTTATCAACAACAGCCACAGCAGCAGTCACAACAGCCACAACAACAACAACAACAACCTCCTCCCCCGATTTACCCTTATCCTTATTATGGCCAATATCAATCACTGCCGCCACCGCCGCAAAATGGTGGTGGTGGTCAACAAATGAGCTCTCCACACCAGTTGCCACTGCCACCACCGCCACCACCGCCTCAAAACCAACAGCAACAACAGCAACAACAACAATACGGCTCGTGGGGATATCCGCATCCGTCAATGCCGCCACCACCGCAGCTGATGAATCCTGCACAGTTCTCCTATTCAGCGCCCTTCCCATACAATGGCGAGGCCCAACGACAATTACCTCAGTTTGCCATCCCCCCACCACCTCCATTACATTATAATTCTCCCTACGTGTACAATTCTCAGCTTCCACCGCCTCCACCACCTCCGCCGCCACATCACCAGTACGGAGGCAACTACAACCAGTATTCTCGTTAATTCTATACAGTAGACTCGAATCTATTATTTATATGTCTATCAGAGCCCTACACGGGTCGCATTATATTTCACACAAAGAAGTCGCCGGAGGCTACGTATTGCCCTGCGGGCGGCCTTCTTTTCTAGAAAAGAAGCAAAAGCACTGATGCCTCGCAGAGCTACCTTTTTTGCTTCTTTTCGGAGAAAAAAGAAGCCGCCGGAGGCTACGTATTGCCCTGCGGGCGGCCTTCTTTTCTAGAAAAGAAGCAAAAGCACTGGAATTGCCTCGCAGAGCTACCTTTGCTTCTTTTCGGAGAAAAAAGAAGGCGCCGGAGGCTACGTATTGCCCTGCGGGCGGCCTTCTTTTCTAGAAAAGAAGCAAAAGCACTGATGCCTCGCAGAGCTACCTTTTTTGCTTCTTTTCGGAGAAAAAAGAAGCCACCGGAGGCTACGTATTGCCCTGCGGGCGGCCTTCTTTTCTAGAAAAGACAAAAGCACTGATGCCTCGCAGAGCTACCTTTTTTGCTTCTTTTCGGAGAAAAAAGAAGCCGCCGGAGGCTACGTAAGCCGTGTATTGCCCTGAGGGCCTCGCTTTTATCCTTTGTTGGAGACTGCATGGGGCCGGTGCTAACTAGACACTCTTGTTGAGCCATGCTATAATCCCCTCCTGCTCGTGTGACGAGCGATTAGCAACAAAACGATCAACATGGCTGTCCGTAATTGAGTCCAGACAATCGTGCACGAACTCTGAATGCAGGGCTACAATGTCTGTGACCTTGTTGCTGTCGAGACGGGAGACAAACTCCCGGCTCCTCCTCCTCAGAAGCAACTCGTACTGCATCATTATAGAGTTGAGAGTTGCGGTAGTTTGCAGATCCACCAGAGAGCCAGAACTGCAGCACTGCAATGCCAGCTTACAGCGCAACAGTCTGTTCCAAATTAGATTATAGGTTCGGACATGGGTCGGAGTTATGATCAGCTGAAGCTTATCCGGTACGGGCAATTTCAAATCGATAGTACGCTGCGTGACCTTAGTGATAGACAGGGTGCCTAGCGGAAACACCTCGTTCAACTCAATGCTGACCGCGTGACGATCAAACTTTTCGTGTTCTTGAATCCGTTGAACAAATCGCGGGATTCTGCCCGAGGGATCAAGCATGAAGAACGTATTGATGTGGGCCTGTATAGTGGACACGAGCCCATGCTCCTTCAGATGATCCATGAAATATTGGGTGAGCCGGCACTGATAGGATTGCAAGAGGCCGTAGACAAGCTGCTCTGTATTGTCACAGCTGTTGTGGTCAACAACTGAATCGGGTATTTCGAATTCGCCCATGTCATCGTATACTAATAGCTGCGCAATGGAGTCGATAGTCTCTTTGCATTGAGAGAGAACGCGAGGAATTTGCGAAACATGGAACTTCTCTAACTTCAGCTGGGTCAGATAGTCTTTCAGGACCTCGTTGAAAAGAAAGTATAAGAGTTTGTTAGCGTGGTCATTAGTAGTTTCACATGAATAAATATGGTCATAAATATCGTCAAGCAGAAGAACGACTTGGAGATTGTCAGTCACGGCGCTTTTGGCTGTGTCCGTGAGCACCTTTATGAGATAGTAGTAATCCCGCAGTATTTTATTCAGCTCGCTGACAGTCCTGAGAATGGAAATAACCGGGTACTTCCGGTTCAAAATTTTGTCTTCCATTGCCAGCAGGTCGGGCAGGATTCGTTCATTGTATAACCGTTCAACAGTTCCCATGGGGAATGAATAGGAATATGTGGGGAAATACCTCTGAACATCCTGAAGATTGCACAGCATACGCAGCCGAGACGAAATAGTAGCTATCTCGCTGACTTTTTTCAAAACACCAACGAACGCCTCATCCGACAGATGAGGTACCGAGTATCTCGTCGGCCGTTTTGGTGCCAGTGATGGACCATTTAAAGATGACTTTTCGACGAATAAAACGCCACTAAACCCCATAACGCAGTATATACATTCACGAACAAGATCAACTTCACAAATCTGCACACGCCTGTCTTTAGCCTGCCAATAGACTGGCTCGAACTCCACCTCATCTAGCTTTATACGATAATGCTCCAGTTCTACGGGCTCCCTTTCAGGCGACATGCGCACCCAATCAACTGGATCTGTCTCATCTGTCCTCTCATAGCTCATCTCCCCTTCATCGTAATCATCACTCTCGTCGTCAACAAACACCTCTTCATCCCAATGATCCCCAGTAAGCGGGTCCTCAGCAATAATCTCTTCCCAAGTAGGCTCCTTCAAAGGCTTTTCGTCTGCCTCGAAGCCCAACAACGGAGGTCTAGAATATCGCAGGGGCTCAGCTGGAACATGCAATAAGAAATCAATAACCTGGACACAAACATAGTTTTCGTCACAACACCTCTTTACCTCGCCTATCAGCCCATCCAACGCCCTGGACAAGTCGGACCTGCCATAGATTTCGTATTTTTCTACCAACCCCTCGCATTTTTGTATCATTTCGTCCTTATCGCTCAGCAAATGGTGCTTTCTGGTAGCCTTCACGGCCCATTGCGTCAAACGCTCTACATATTTCTCATCCTACCAAGTGTTAGTGATTCCTCCAATACACGCAAAAGCCGAATACTGCCAACTTACGCCAGCACCGACCAATCGTTCGACCAATTCATTCAGATCTCGACGCGTATCCTTCTCCATATTCGTCCGATGCCATAAGAAAAAGCCCGTTGGGACCACAATCCCGCAAACACTTCCTTACTCTACACCAAATATTACCACCAAACAATGGATGACAGCGAACTAGTTGCTCAATTTTGCTCCATTACTTCTGCTAATCCCGAGCTGGCCCAGCAGTATCTCAAAGTTTCTGACGACAACTTGGAACAGGCAATTGCCCTATATTTTGAGTCGGGTGGCGTGTCTCTGGAGTCCCAGCAACAGCAAAGTAGTAGTAGTAATCCAGCTCCCTCAGAGCACAATCCGACCCAAACAGACGAAGAGCTCGCACGGTCGTTAGCTAATGAACAAGGTGGTGGTGGCGGCGGCGACGATCAAGTTAGAGAACGAATCCAGCCAGTAACCGAACGTCTGGTCCAGCCAGACATGTTCGGATTTGGAACTGGTGGAGCACTTCCTGGTGGGATCCAGACATCCAGCAGACGAACAAATGTTGGCATATTTAATCAAAGGGCACCCGGAGCTTTCGATCCGGAATTAGAAGATGACGTTGACAATGACGATGACGATGACGATATTGACATGTTGAGGGAGACTGTGGGGACCTCTAACTTGACTCCTCATCAATCCAAATTAGCTACTCTATTCAGACCTCCCTTCGACATCATGAAGAAAGTTGACATAGAAACAGCTAAGGAAATCGCAAATACCGAGAAACGCTGGATCATGGTCAACATTCAAGACACCCGAGAATTCGCCTGCCAGCAATTGAATCGGGATTTGTGGTCCGATAGCGAGGTCAAGGCCACAGTTAAAGAGAACTTCATCTTTTTGCAGTATCCCGAAGATTCCACGGCTGGGGAGACTTATAAGAACTATTATCCATTCAGGGATTACCCACACATCTCAATCCTCGACCCTCGCACGGGTGAACAGGTTAAAGTTTTCGATCCGATCGTACCAAACGTTTCCCAATTCCTTCAAGAAGTTCACGACTTTTTATCCCGGTTTAGTCTGGACCCCGGCCATAAAAATCCCGTTGCAGAGATTCCGCGCCAAAAGAAGGATCCAAGTCACATGACCGAGGATGAACAGATAGAAATGGCGGTGAGAGAATCCCTAGGGAAGCCGGAGTCCCCAGTTGTCATTAGTGACGATGAGGGTGACGATGACAAAGTGGCTAATGCTTATCAGCCCGCCCCGCCTGCTGAATCTACAGCTGGTGGTGGTGGTGGTGGCAGCGACGAGTTAACCGAAGAAGATGTATTTGCGTCCATCCTTCCAGAAACTATAGAGGAGCCAGCGAATGGGCCTGACACCACGCGTATCCAGTTCCGTCTTGGTTCCGGTAAACGGGTCATTAGACGGTTCAAATTGGATGATACGGTAAAATCAATCTTTTCAGTCGTCAAGAAAGAGATCCCAGAAGTTGAGGGCCAATACTTTTCGTTGACGAGCGAAAGAAAGAAATTGATCGATATGCTGGACGAAACTATCGAATCTGCAGGACTGAAGAATAGCTCTGTTATGGTAGAGATCAGTAATTAACGAAGTGTCACACAATTTTTTATTTAAGTCTAATAATTATATATTATGGATATATCTTCAGGCGATATCCCTTATTTCTTTTGAAAGTATACTCGTTCTTTTTTTTATCAGCTCCGCTTTTTCTCGCCGTCGTTTCCTTGTCTCTAGTAGCTTTCTCACCTTATTGATGGTAGACCTCCACTTCTCTAAAACCCATCGCCACATTAACAAAAGAACTAATACAATTGCGAATGGAAGTGCAACTCCCCAGTAAAACCCGTCTGAGTGATTCAGTATGTCAAACTTTTTAAAATTCATACCAAAATATCCAGTCAAAAAGGACAACGGAAGAAATATCACAGTCACCAATGACAACAGTCTTACGGCGTCTGCCGATTGAATAGATATAGTGTTAAACACCAAGTCAATCATGCTTTTAACATTGCTCTGCATTACATCGATATCTTGCGTGTATGTCATTGTATGGTCGACCACATCTGATAGATATACCACTCCGAGGTCTGTTATCTGTGCATTACTATTTTTCCCTGGTTGTACTGCTCTGTTGTCGGAATTCTTCCCGCTGAAAGCTGGATTCACCTTGTAATCAGTATATCCTGATTGCGGCTGGATGTATTGCCTAGACTGGTAATAGTCTGTTGCGTGTTCACGCAGTGAATTTATGGATACTGTAACAGGGACGACAAGATTTCGTAACAAAGTCAAATCGGAGTTCACCAAATGCAATTGGCGGGTATGAGCCATTGAAGGTGATATTATTGCATCTATCTGCAATTCATCCAACCGTTCGCGGTATGCAGTGATGATGGGATACAAGAGATCAACACATGTATCAATAATCCCCTGAAATAGAATACTTGGGTCGCAGGACTCACGCAATAATGTAGAGTCATTGCCGATGCGAGAAAGAAGAGGGTTTTCGATGTCGGCCCCTGATTTTTCAAAAAAGGAGATAACAGTATCATCCTCGGTTATAAACAGTGACACTTGCTCAACCCCAACAACTCTGTTTGTTTTTGCAAGTGGTCGCCGAGTTTCGAGGAATATAGTTCTCCTGTTTTCAGTTTCCTGAGGACTTGTCCATTGATAAATCGTGCTCATGTTTAGCCTGCCTAACTTCTGCGACACAGAATTTGCATTATGCGATAGGTAAGCTTTCGTCTGGTCGGTACCTAGGACAGAATATGTTTCCGTCGGCTCATATATTTCGGTTTGAAAGATCTTGTCCGTTCTTCGTGGTTTTCTTGGAGGTCTGTGTACCAACTTCAACAAAGGAAAGCAAAAAATAGTGTGATCAGAGTACTTGTCCACCTTTGTTCTTTGTGGGATGTCCACCATATCTTCAACGGCTAATCTATGTAGATGATAGTACTCAGCTATCACAGATATCGCTTCCCATGACAATCCATTTACGTTTATCCAACGAACTTTGGACCATTCCGGCCGTCCTTTTAGCATTCGAGTGAGCTCTCTGTTATTTTCTTCCCCGACGTTCACTTCTGCTTTGACTATTTCATATTTCACACTATTGTAGTCACAAATTGTAATTGCAGACCCAACTGAGTTTAGGATCACATCTGTGTTCTTGATGTCTATTCCTGGGTCCCAGCCAGCTCTTCGTCTTTCAGTGGCAATAGAACCTGGTATATATACAGAAGTGTATTTTCTCCTGGTTCGCTCTTTCGACTGCTGGATATTGCTGTCTGTGGAACTATCTGCCGTTAACGATGAATTATCATCGGTCTGTTGTTGCCCGCCTGCTAGGTCATTACTTGACCGTATAGAGAACCGCGGTATTTGAGGTAATTTGAAGTCTTCAGGAGCAGAAAGAGGAGACGTCAAGGGAGAGTCTATGTGCGGCAAAGACGTGCTTATTGGTCGCATTCTAGAAAATCGAAAGGTGTTAAATTTTTTGCTCTTCCCTTTTGATGAATCCGACTCCAATACATTACCTGCTGCATTCCCATATGCACTTTCTATAATGGTCGCCCGTCGTTCGTTTCGTTCATATGTGACCACTTCTTCAGGAAGTTTAGGTTTTTCGGGGTCATTCGAAGAATAAAACTCCTTATTGTGCAGTGACATCGTTTGAACATGGAGGAGAAAGAAAAAACAAAAAACAAAAAAATATATATCATATATACACGCATAAATAAATAACTTTCGTATTAGTTAGGCTTGCTTGCTCAACTTTTGCTTCAGCTTGTCTTTTTTGGCTTCCCTAGCTAATATCCACCGGAAAACTTTATTCGGCCCACCAATAATTAGCCTTGTTAATAAGTCAGCTGCTTTACCCTTAGTATAATCATCGAAATTGATTAATTTGCGGGTATCCAACTCTTTAATCACATCTGGATTGAGACGGGTGGTGATTTTTGCCAAAGTTTTTAGCTGAGCAGCACTGACCTTGTGGTTTCTCCACGATTGCGATTTGCGAATGGCTTCTGAATAAAAATTGCTGGTCAACGCAAGCTCGTCAGCCTCATTGATAGCCTCGTTGAGGTTCTCTCGTTCGTCGAACTTTAAAACTTTTCGGTATTTGGCTCCAGGTTTGCTATCATAGAATTGGGGGATCCGGTGGTATCTGTAAAGTCGATATTTCATCGGACCTCCTTTTGGCCAATATTGCTCTAGTCGGAAATAGCCGTTGGACGATCCTAAAATATATTCTGTATCGCTGATTCTCAGCCAGTTCAACTTGGAATGAGTTCCCCGAGGAGTGCCTTTTAGAAACTGCTCAATCTCGTTATACGTTTGAAAAGTAACGTTAACGTTGGAGAGATCTATTTCGGAGTCTTCGTGTTGGTCGATTTGCTGTTTGACATTCTCAATGTCCTCATCAATTTCCTGTTGGAGCTCTTCAAAGCTCATACCATCTTTGATCGTTTTCCATGGATGGCTCCCAAAGAGGGTGGGAATTGTTGCCATTTTGGGGTTAACTTTTCCGACCATATCAATGATATGGCACGATTTCTTCCCCGGGTGTGTTCGAAGCCCTCTTCCGATCATTTGCGCTAGAAGCCCGGGAGAAGTTGTTGGTCTATTTAGAATGATCATGTCTATGTTGGGGATATCTGTGCCCTCAGTGAAAACACCACAGTTTACGATAACCGGGTATTTACCATCCTTGAAATCGTCAACTAGAACACGCCGAGTGGCGTTGTCAGTTTTAGACGTTACGACTTCAGCATTGATGCCCCTTTCACGGAAAGCATTTGCCACATCTATGGAGTGACTGATATCGATGCAAAAGACCATTGTAGACACATGTTTTCGACCTGCTTTAGAATGGTGCAGCCAAGTGTTGACTACCAGGTCGTTTCCTTCTTTAGTGTTCACAAATTGAGAAAGGATTTTTTCCTTAAAATCGCCACCACCTTTGGCGCTTGGCACTTGATTGAGATCCACCTCAGTCGAAACTGTGGTCAATTGAGCTGGACAAAGCCATTTGCTTTTGATCATGTCCATCAGGTCCTTGTGGAAGACAATTTCATCAAACATTCTCCCCAATGCCTTTTTGTCGTTTCGATACATTGTTGCGGTGAAGCCAGCCACGGCTACTCTGGATTGTGGATCTAGAGCACCAAAGTGCTCAAACAACTTCACGTAGGAAGTCGAAGGTGCATGATGGGCCTCATCTACAATGATCAGCTTGTAATTCTCGGGATCAAACTTTGCCAAACGCTTTGCTTGGACAATTGTTTTAATTGAAGCGATTGTAACATCTGCGACCCCAGAAGCCTGACTGGACGCACGCTCTACCTCCACAGAGAGCTCCGGGTGGATTTGTACGATCTTCTCGTAGGCTTGTTGGATCAGTTCTTCTCTGTGGGCTACGATGAGCGTAGAACCTCCCTGACGAGGTAGCGGGTTTACTCTAGAGATTAGGTGTGAAAAAATGACAGTCTTTCCGCCACCAGTGGCCAAGCTGACGCCAACTCTTCTCAGACCTTCCTCGAACGAGCCCACACAGGATTGGATACATGATTCTTGGTAATCCCGCAGGGCGTATGTTGAGGATAACCGGCTTGCATTTCTTAAGGGGATCTGCCTCCTTCCACGAACTTTCCACAGCCCATACACTACCCCCCTGAGTTTCATATAATCACTTTGAAAGTATTTCTAACTTGATTTATTTTTCAGAATTGTGAGTATCCTCCTCTTTAACCCCCCTGTGCGGCTGCGGTATCTCTCCCGCCCAAAAAAAAAAAATCACACTTCGTCCCACTAATTAATAATACACACAAAGCACACACACACACACACACACCGTCACATACACACAGAGAGAGAGAGACCACTGGCTCAATGAGATTTAGCTGTATCAACTTGCTAGTGCTCCTATTTATTCTTGTTGGGTTAGTGCGTTCACAGGATGCTAATGAGACTGTGGAGGCGAAATTGGAGGACTTCTACCACCAGGAGGACCGAAACAGTCGCCATACCAACAACTGGGCCGTATTGGTCTCTACATCCAGATTCTGGTTCAATTATCGACACATGGCCAATGTTTTGAGCATGTATCGAACTGTCAAAAGGCTGGGCATCCCAGACTCGCAGATTATTTTGATGCTGTCAGACGACGTCTCATGCAACCCCAGAAACACATTCCCCGGAACAGTGTATAACAACGCTGATAGGGCACTTGATCTATACGGAGACAACATTGAGGTCGATTACAGGGGTTATGAGGTCACGGTTGAGAACTTTATCAGACTGCTGACGGATCGATGGGATTCGGATACGCCACGGTCCAAGAGACTGTTAACGGACGATCGATCGAATATCTTCATTTACATGACTGGGCACGGCGGCAACGAGTTCTTGAAGTTCCAGGACGCAGACGAAATCGGGGCATTTGACATTGCGGATGCGTTTGAACAAATGTGGGAGAAGCAGCGATACAACGAAATTCTGTTCATGATTGACACCTGTCAGGCCAACACCATGTATTCCAAGTTCTATTCGCCCAACATTCTTGCCGTGGGATCGTCTGAAATTGAGGAGAACTCGTATTCTCACCATGCTGACCAGGACGTTGGGGTTGCTGTCATTGACCGGTTCACGTATTACAACCTGGAGTTCCTGGAGTCCATTGACAAGTCCTCTAAAAAGACAATGGCTGATTTATTTGCATCTTACAACCCTTCAGACATCCATTCCCACCCTGGGATTCGCTCCGACCTCTTCAAAAAGGATCTCCAGGACGTGCTGATCACGGACTTTTTCGGTAACATTCAAGATGTGGATGTAGACAACGCCAAGTCATCGCTGCTGTCGCTCGCAAAGAGCTCCCAGGAGAATGAACTCTTGGACGCCCGGGCAGAAGGTGTTGAAGTCCACTCGTCTAGACCGGTGTCACCGGAACCCACCACCAACGATACACACGACGATTTGCATGTTCAAAGTTTACACACCCAGATCCAGCACAGCTCTCCTTTGAAGAGTACATCCACCGTGCTGGTTTTGGCTGGTCTCATTTGGCTAGGTAGTAGTTATGTCTAACGTATTAATTATTTATATATCATTAAGACCATTCGGCATCTTCTCGATGCACCGTTAAGAGGCTGAAAAGAAAGCAGCAAAAAAAAAAGAAACACAACTGGTTTTTTTCGCAGCACCCACGTGATCTGCCTCGCACAGCTACCAGACCGCCGGAGGCGCATTGCCCTGCGGGCGGCTCTTCTTTTCTAGAAAAGAAGCAAAAGCACTAGTATTGGCTTCGCAGCACCCACGTGATCTGCCTCGCACAGCTACCAGGCCGCCGGAGGCAATTGCCCTGCGGGCGGCTCTTCTTTTCTAGAAAAGAAGCAAAAGCACTAGTATTGACTTCGCGGAACCCACGTCACTCGCCTCGCATAGCTACCATTCGCCGGAGGCAATTGCCCTGCGGGCGGCTCTTCTTTTCTAGAAAAGAAGCAAAAGCACTAGTATTGGCTTCGCAGCACCCACGTGATCTGCCTCGCACAGCTACCAGGCCTCCGGAGGCAATTGCCCTGCGGGCGGCTCTTCTTTTCTAGAAAAGAAGCAAAAGCACTAGTATTGGCTTCGCAGCACCCACGTGATCTGCCTCGCACAGCTACCAGGCCTCCGGAGGCAATTGCCCTGCGGACAGCTCTCGCACTAGTATTGGTTTCACAGCACCCACGTGACTCGCCTCGCAGAGCTACCTTTTTTGCTTCTTTTCGGAGAAAAAAGAAGCCGCCGGAGGCAATTGCCCTGCAGGCGGCCTTCTTTTCTAGAAAAGAAGCAAAAGCACTGGTGGGCCTCGCAGAGCTACCTTTTTTGCTTCTTTTCGGAGAAAAAAGAAGCCGCCGGAGGCAATTGCCCTGCGGACAGCTCATCTTTTTTAAAAAAGAAGCAATCCCTATGGGCTCCTCGGAGAAAAAAAAGCCCGCTACTCTTCGGGTGAATCCACCGTCTCCCCCCACTCAGATATCAATGTTCACCGAGCGGAAGCACCCGGTTATATACTATCAGCGGTGTCAACCGAAAAAACCTGGATCTGCGCTAGTTTTATTTACCCTGCTTGATGCGATGCCCTGCGGTGACTCATTTCAACCAGCCCAACAAAATGTAGTGTACCCACTGGTAGTGAAGCCCCAAACAGTCATAATCAGAGGAAGAAAAAAAAAAAAAAAAGAGAAATACCGATATCATGATCAATTGAGTGTAATTATTTGTCTTGAGAAGTGCAATCCGATAAAATTACTATGCGGTGGCTCTAGACCGGCCGCCACCGCCTTGATATATACTGCAGCTATATATATTGCTCGAGCCGATGACACCCGAAGGGAGCGGTTTCATTTGTCGAACGCCCACGCCCACGTTGCCACAGCAACCGCGGATGCTACCCAACGACAATAAATGGCTGCCTCGAGCCCTTGTGCGAGCATTAATACTTGTTACCACTGCCACCACCGCAATGTCCTCCGCTACTTTTTCGCAAGCCAGTGATCTTCCTGCCTGGAAGACCTTACAGAGCATCTACGACTCGGGCGCCAAGTCATTGTCCGTCAAGGAGCAATTCGACAAGGACCCAGAGCGATACTCCAAGTTCACCCACACGTTCAAGAACCACGACGGCTCTGAGATTCTGTTTGACTTCTCCAAGAACATCATCAACGATGAGATCAAGCAGGCTCTCGTCAAGTTGGCCAAGGAGGCCAACATCGAGCAATTGAGGGACGCCTTCTTTGCCGGTGAACACATCAACTTCACTGAGGATCGGGCGGTGTACCACGTTGCCCTCAGAAACCAGTCCAACGCCCCAATGAAGGTTGACGGCAAGGACGTCATGCCTGAAGTCAACTCCGTGTTGGAGCACATGAAGGAGTTCTCCGAACAGGTCCGTTCTGGCGAGTGGAAGGGCTACACCGGCAAGGCCATCACCGACATTGTCAACATTGGTATCGGTGGCTCTGACTTGGGTCCTGTCATGGTCACCGAGGCCCTCAAGGCATACAGTCAGAAGGGTTTGAACGTCCACTTTGTCTCCAACATCGACGGCACCCACATTTCTGAGGAGCTGAGAGGCTGCAACCCAGAAACCACCCTCTTCCTGGTCGCTTCCAAGACCTTCACCACCGCCGAAACCACCACCAACGCCAACAGCGCCAAAAAATGGTTCTTGGAAACCGCAAAGGACGAGTCCCACATTGCCAAACACTTTGTGGCCCTGTCCACCAATGCCGACGAGGTTGCCAAGTTCGGCATCGACACCAAGAACATGTTTGGCTTCGAGAGCTGGGTGGGTGGCCGCTACTCCGTTTGGTCGTCCATTGGTCTCTCCGTCGCTCTCTACATCGGCTTTGACAACTTCGTTGACTTCCTCAAGGGTGCTGAGGCCGTTGACAAGCACTTCACCTCCACCCCGCTCGAAGAGAACATCCCAGTGTTGGGTGGTCTGCTCAGCGTCTGGTACAACAATTTCTTCGGCGCCCAGACCCATCTGGTGGCTCCATTCGACCAATATCTCCACAGATTCCCGGCTTACCTGCAGCAATTGTCCATGGAGTCCAACGGTAAGAGTGTGACCCGCTCCAACGAGTTCGTCAAGTACTCCACTGGCACCATCCTCTTTGGCGAGCCAGCCACCAATTCCCAACACTCCTTCTTCCAATTGGTCCACCAGGGCACCAAGCTCATTCCAGCCGATTTCATTCTTGCGGCCCAATCACACAACCCAATTGAAGGCAACCTCCACCAAAGAATGCTGGCCTCCAACTTCTTCGCTCAATCCGAGGCTCTCATGGTGGGCAAGCCACAGGATGTTGTCAAGGCTGAGGGTGCACCAGAAAACTTGATCCCACACAAGACCTTCCTCGGTAACCGACCAACCACCAGCATCCTTGCTCAGAAGATCACCCCGGCTTCCCTCGGTGCTTTGATTGCGTATTACGAGCATCTCACTTTCACCGAAGGTGCTGTGTGGAATATCAACTCCTTTGACCAATGGGGTGTCGAATTGGGCAAGGTTCTCGCCAAGGTCATTGGCAAGGAGTTGGACAACAAGGACAAGATCTCCTCCCACGACGAATCCACCAACGGTCTCATCAACCAGTTCAAGAACTGGGCCTGAGATGAGGCTGGGGGTCGCAAGACGTCGTCCCGTTTGTAGTTATTTATGAAAATACAGGATTAGCGCCGTTAAGTCGCAGCCCTAGAGCGGTAATTGAATATCTATTATGCTGCTCGAGGCCCTCTTTTCTAGTAAAAGAAGCGAAAAGCGAAGCTACTTTTTTCGGAGAAAAAAAAAAAAACAAGCCGCTGAAGACAATGCACTCTACGAGCTACAGACAGGTTTTCTTATCTAGAAGTAATATAAGCTATAGATATTTAAGCCAGGTATTGCTTCAGTGGAAAGCCTTCACAGAACGATCACATTGCTTTAAAGAAGCCACCGGAGGAGACACACCGTCAGCACCGGCTCTTCTTGCTTCTTATCTATGCATACACAATCGCGTCTTGGGAGTAACACACCATCAGCCCACCCACAACAATGAGATTGCCACTATTGTACCGGGGACTAGCCACCAATTGTGCTCGAGCCACCCCTTCAGTCGTGCCCAGGACAGTTGAGGCTAGCCGCTGCTACCTGGCAGCTAAGAACTCCAAGGGCGTGTTTACGGACGAGCAGATCAAGGAACAGCACCGGTTCGCCAACATGGGCCAAATGGTGGAAATCATCAAGAACGCAATCCCCACAATGCTGCGACAGAATCTGCCTAAGGAGATCATCTCCGACGATATCAAGCTGAAGATTCTGCCGGACACCCACACGGCCATTCCGGTGATCTGTGGACGCATGTCGTTCAATACGACCGTTAAACTGCTGCAGTTTGGAGTGACCCATGTACTCATTCCTCCTCAGTCAGAGGTCTACATTTTGTCAGCCCATTCATGCGGCCAATTCCAGCCGGAAACGAGACCGCCAAATTTCATGATCCGATGGCGAACGTTTTCCGAACAGGTCTCGTCCCGCAGCGACTTTCCAAGCTCCTTCTCGGCCCGCTCAATCAACTTTGCCCCTTCTCAATTGGCTGGGGGGTTGGGTCTTCTACCTCACGAGTTCCCTGTGCTCACCGGGATCTTCGAGTTTGAGTTCAACTACGATTGCACCGAGATTGAGGTGCTCACCATCACAGATCTGGAATATCTCTCCAAGCCGGTCGAGGAAATTGCAGGTGTGTAGCAGCGTCAATCGCCCCCACCGGTTTAAAAAAGAACAAAAAAGGGGTAGTCGGCGAGGTCTTAGTGCTTTTGCTTCTAGGAAAGGAAGCCAAGTGTATGGCAAAAAGGTAGTCCTGCGAGCCTCTCCTCAGTTCTTTCGAATTCTTTCATAGAAAGTTAGGGCCATCAGCAGGGAGTGCACGGACCCCTCTAACTTGTTGGATTGTACCGTACTAATGAGAACCGGATAAAAGACACTCACCCGTCTAGCGAGGGAAAATGTGCGGTTTTTTTTTTTTAAAAAAAAAATAACCATATATTATTTACTAAAATAGACTGGATCCCCACATCGACAGGTGCTCAATTGCGTCCGGTCAGTCCAATGGCTTCTTGTATATTTCTCCGAAAGCAAGCAAAATCGTAGCTCTACGAGGAAATGCTTTCTCTGCTTATTTTTATTGTTAGGCGTCCGCATGGGGGCGACTCCCAGATATAGTTTTCCTGCTCTGGAATACTAATCCTTTTGCTCCTTTCTCAAGGCAGTATCTACTATTAAAGTCTCCCCTGTAAAGAACACTATCGCGTGGTTGTGCCTTAACATCTGTCTCCAGGTCTCCGCTGGTATCTCCGCAATGGCCATACGCGCGCGCAGAACGGTTTATTTTATTTTTGTTTTTCGGGGTGCAACACTTGAAAATTTCATGACCAGCAGACTCTTTGTCAAAAACTTAGCACGGAGAAATATGACTATGGACGGGATTTTTGCAGTAAACAAGCCGAGCGGACCCTCCTCCGGGGATATCGTCTCGGACCTGAAGCATTACTTCTCCAAATCGCCTGTCTTTGCGGACGATATCAAAAAGATCAAGGGCAACCAGCCCCCGAACAAACGGAACAAGAAGAAAAACAGCTTTATCAAGATCGGTCACGGTGGGACGCTTGACCCTCTGGCATCCGGGGTGATGGTGATTGGCATTGGCAGTGGAACCAAGAAGTTGACCGACTATCTTGGGAATTGCACAAAAGTTTATCGGGCGAAGGCACTGTTCGGTACATCCACTGACACTTACGATTCGCAGGGGAAAATCGTCGATAAGGCCAGTGTTGACGAATTGACCAATGAAAAGGTGGAGAAGGCTCTCGAGAAGTTTCGTGGAGACATCTTGCAAACTCCGCCAGTGTTCTCCGCATTGAAAATGAACGGAAAGCCGCTGTATGAGTATGCTCGGTCCGGTGAAGAGCTTCCTAAAGAAATCAAGCCACGGGAATGTAGGATTGATAGCCTAGAGATAGTTGGGGATGGGTTGGTCTATGATCATGAGTTTAAGCATCCAGGGGAAGAGGCGTCTGAACAGGAAAAGAAATACTCCCACATGCTCAACAAGCTAGACAAGGAAAAATCAACTGTCTCAGAGGTCGCAGATGAAGGCGGTGAAAGTGGAGAGAACAAACAAGAGGTGGATTTGTCGAAATGCCCGATTCTCGAAATCAAGTTTTCTGTTTCTTCCGGTACCTACATCAGATCGCTAATTCATGACATCGGTCTGGAGTTGGGCACCACAGCGCATATGGTTGAATTGATCCGAGAATCTCAGGGCCCGTGGGAACTGCACAAGAATGTGTTTGAGGTGGAGGACTTCACCAAGCGTGAATCGGAGAAATGGGAGCCGGAATTAAGAAACTATCTCGAGTCTGGCCCTGAAACGTCTCTTTCTTCGCTCAGGAGTGAGTAGAAAGATGGGGGATGGAAAAAAAAGCAGTTTCTTTAATTTATTCTCAAATACAGTGAAAAAAAAAAAAAAAAAGCTAGGAAAGTTGTGGAATCAGCTCCTTTGTTATCATCTGTAACTAATTTCAATGCAATTTATAAATATGTACATAAGTTAAAAAACGACTAGACCTATCCAAAATATGAACAACCACCCCAGGTTCTCAACCACCACGCGGACACCAGCGCTGAGGAAATACACCGCACCGGGGTAGGAACAGCTGATATCACCATTTTCCGAATACTCTCCGTAGGACTCTTCTAGCCCACGTTTAGGTTTGGGACACTGGAAGTTAAACGTCGGATCGCAGTCCTGGACAATTCTATAGCAGAGGTCGGCACACGGCATGATTTCCTTGTATCTGCCCGGCTTGATCACGTCGTTCACGACCGGATTTCTTGACTGGTTAGCCCACACAGGGCGTAGATAGGTGTGGTTGAGCGTCCAATCGGTGCATCGTGGAATTGTGACCGCACAAAGCCATTGCTTATACGAATCGGCACAATTGTCGCAGTTCCTCATCAACGAGTATCTATTCCCTTCCGATGCATTACAAGCCACGTTTTCTAGCGATTTGGAAAAGTTTTCGTATCTATGCCTGGCCATATGGTCATAAAAGTCCCGCAATGCGTCTGGTTGGAACACGGATGCATTCCCTGGAACAGCAAACGCAACGTCAGCACAAAAATCGAGATTGTACACGATTTGGCAATTCTCTCCCGTCTTTGTAGAGAAATTGACTGGGCGGAACACTGTTCCCCCAGCAGACAAATCCGCCTGGGAATTCGGTTGAGTTAAAAAGGCAAAATAGTCTGTGGATTTATTCAACCCGGGAACGTAATATTGGCCCTTCGTTTGTCCGGGCCCTCTTGTGGTGTTAGACACGTTGGTGTTTTTAGTATCCAGCAAAGCACCACCGCTGGTAATTGCACAATAGGACCCCATCAGCCGAGGGTTGTGCATCTCTTTCTTTGAGGAATAAATATAGATTTCGTAATCATTGACACTGGCATTTTTCCCGTTAGTTTGCTTTGTCAAGTTGCCTGTCACAAATAGAGCACTCGAAAAGTCCGTGTCTACCAAATACAGGTTTGGTTGAGCGTTGATTGCATGATGTGGGCCCTGTGTAGACATTGCAATTTCATACGTCCAATTACCCTGAACGCTTCCATCTGGGATTTTGGGGGCCACAACCATCCCATAGCCGTAGGTATGGTTCAAGCTAAGCAGGGTTACGTTAGCAAATCCGTATTGTGCATCCAAACCTTTCAATCCGCTGTCAGTTGAGTTGTCGTTGGATGCATACAACCGGACCGTGCGGTTGGTGTTATGTGGCTCCGAACAAACGTTTAGCGTGGTGTAAAGGTTCGTTGCATCTTTTCCCGAAATGTTCAAGCCCGAGATCTCATACATGTGCGTTTCCCCCGGGTTGATTTGGTATCTCACGGGTTTATCCGGGTGAATGGGAGTGTAAGTAGCCGTGGGTAGCACCGACGTTCGAGTGGGCTTTAGGTGATAAAAGGTACTCGAAGGTGTGGTTTTAACCGAAGAGGAAACCAGCGTGGGACCATCAAACTTGCCACCCGTATCGTCATCATCATCCCGCTTCTCATGGTGGTGGGGCGGACTTGATCTGAGAAATGGTTTCGTAAGGCCCTGCACAACATACTTCCCCGCCAGATAGAACGGATCAGGTGGTGGGGAAGCAGAGCACAGACCGGTAGCACAGAGCACTACAAGGAACAATAGAAGCACAGCCTTCATCGGAGCATCTATAAGAGAAGGTGTGTTAAGATTGAGTGTTAGCAGTACCACCACTTAGGTCCCTTCCTCCCTCTTGTCGCTGAGCGATGAAAAAAATACGCGCTCCAACACGCGGGGAGATCCGGTCCGACCCTCACGATTCTGCTGATGGATCAGCGTATTTATGGCACTTAGTCTAGAGTATTCAGCGTGTATAAGAGCAGATGAGCCGTAATTATGTGTTTACTTAATACTAATGATATAATAATATATCTTATCATATCCATTCCGCTGATGGTAACTTTAGTAATTGTTCCAAAAAAAAAAAAAAAACCAACGCTACACACTGGCTAGAGCCGGCCAGCTAGCTAGCTAGCTCTTCAACACACTGGGGGTGTCACAGGTTTAGTTAAAAGCAAGCTATTGCTGACGTAGGAGGTAATTGAGGCCCATGGGACATCCAAGACCAGCCACACAATACCAAAACACTTTGATTCGGGGGATGCACGGCTACAGTGGATGTTGTACCGTTAATACACCACTACGGAGTCAGGCTGTCCACAAAGAGCAATAAACCCGAGGACTGACAAACATTGCCTCTGTTCCGGGGATATATTTTTGAAAGAACCCCCCAGAGATAACTACCTGTGAGCATCTTTTTTTTTCAACAATGTAAACAGAGTAGTAGTAACAAATACTACTTGTGGGTCCGGGATATTAGTGTCAAACACCCGGACCAGATTAAGTGTGTTTATTATATATCCCAACACGAACCACGAGCTAAGACTGCTCGGGATCTGTCAACATGGAGAGCTGAATGCCTGCTTCATCGGCTCTGGACTTTCGCACCATATGCTGCAGACCTCTTTATCCAACCCTTAGCTGATTGCTCTCTCAGGGAAGTGATTGCAACGGCTCTGGGTTTGACCCTATGAGATTGTGCTTCGCAGACTCTAATTGTTTCATTTGCGCACTTGATCGCTCTTGTGTTGCAGTCCCGCGGAGTCATTTTCGGTATTCGGTTTGGACTCTGCCTACTGTTGGGACTCAAACCGTTGTGAGGTTCAACTGTCAGTGTGCTAAAGAGAGTCCGCGTCCAGCCGATAGGCAGGTTGTGCGAGAGGATAGCATCTTGTCTAAGTTAAGGCCGTGTGGCCTTTTCAGTGTGTCAAGACACGTATTCAAGCTGTATTTCCTCAAATTTTGGCTCTCTGTGCGGGCTTTATAGATCCCCCGGAGGAGCGGTTTAGGATTGGTCACCCTATTCCATCCCTCCGTCCCTTTCTCCTTCGGTAAGTAGTCTGTGAACATGCGAGACTCAAGCTAACTATAAACCACAACACTGTTAGGGAAATGGGCATCAATTGCCCATCAAAGCAAGCATAGCCCATGGGGTTCAAGAATAGGGTCTGTGTATTGCCCTGCGGGCGGCCTTCTTTTCCAGAAAAGAAGCAAAAGCACTGGTCGACCGGAGAGTGGGAATGTGGGATATTCTCCCGGTGTTTTATTATATTATATATATATATATTGAGTACCCACAGCTACCGCAGGCAATTGTTTCGAGCATGGGTTCACGGTGTAGCTCATACTGTTATTAGACCTGTGTCAATCTAGGTAGCTAAATAATATATATATTCTTCCTATTTCGGATATCTTCGGTATGCCGGTCGGCGGGTTGCCGGCATCCAGCTCGACGCGACGAAGATGGGCTTAATTGACCCTTGAGAACGCGTGAACGCAAAAAAAAGTGACCAAGGATGTCGTCAGCTAAAGGTAAAAAGACCAGCAGCTCGGAGAGCAATAGAGATAATCTTCCGTGGGTTGAAAAATACCGCCCAAGTACGCTGGACGATATTGCGGGCCATGAGGGAGTTATTAGCACCGTCCGGAAGTTTGTGGACGAACGACGGATCCCGCATTTACTGTTCTATGGCCCCCCAGGAACCGGAAAGACTACTACTATATCTGCAATTGCCCGACAGATCTATGGTGATAACTATAAGAACATGATTTTGGAACTGAACGCATCGGATGACCGGGGTATCAATGTGGTCAGAGATCAGATCAAAACGTTCGCTAGCACCCGGCAAATTTTCTCCAAGGGCTTCAAGCTTGTCATCCTTGATGAGGCAGACTCGATGACCAATGTAGCCCAAAATGCGTTGCGACGGATCATTGAAAAATACACAGCACACACGCGGTTCTGCATCTTAGCCAACTACACTCACAAGCTCAATCCAGCCTTAGTATCGCGGTGCACCCGATTTCGATTCTCTCCGCTTTCTGATGAGGCCATTGAAAAACGGCTCAAGTATGTTGTTGAGAGTGAGCAAGTCAATCTCTCCGATGAGGCGTTCGAAGCGCTGGTCAGGCTGTCACGAGGCGATATGAGACGGGCACTCAACGTTCTTCAGGCCTGCTATGCATCCGTAGATGTGGGCGAGAAAATTTCAGAAGAGATGATCTATGATTGTGTTGGCGATCCACGCCCATCCGACATTAAGCAATTGATAGACTCCATTCTCAATGATGATTGGGAAACTACTCTAGCTACAATCAGTCATATCAAACAAATCAAAGGGCTGGCGTTGGCTGACATTCTTACTGCATTCACGGCCGAGTTCCAGAAATTAGACCTCAAGGATTCCACACGGATCGAGCTCTTCGACTCTCTCAGCGAAATAGAATGGAGACTCAGTTCTGGGGGCCACGAAGCAATCCAAACAAGTGCCACTGTCGGTGCGGTAAAGTCGGCAATGGAGCTTCAGGCATGAATATAAATAGTTATTAATATATATATATATATATCCGAAGTTTGCTACGGTGAGTGCTGGTATACACCGCTCTCTGAGTCGATTTAAAACAATTAATAATAGTATCGTCGTTCTGACCTAATCCTTAAGACCTTTTTTGACCGCCCAGTCGCATTTGATGTTGTGACGATCAGCCCATTCCTTCGCAATGCGATAGCCAAATCCGGCAGCCTCCTGTAAAGAAGAGAACACATGCAACGGAAGGTAGAAGCTGTCTTCAGACGGCCGGAAACCGCCAGATTCGTGCTTCGACGGCGGTGAAGACGTCCGCAGTTTCCATGTGGCGGGGAAATCCGATTTCACCACGTCTAGATTGAGTAATTGGAACCCACGTTTGAAGTCATAATGGGAGGCCTCCTGCATTGAGATATACTTTGCTGTAAGACTGGCGAGAGTTTCTGACTTTTTGTTCTCATCATTACTGGTGTTGTTGTTATTATTATTATTAGTAAATTCGTTATTCGTCGTGTCGTTATTATTATTGTTAGTTTTGGGGGGAGATTGTCGATCAAACGAGAAGTTTGATTGTTGTGATTGTGTCATCTTCTTGATGGCCTGAGAATAGCTCTGACCGATTCGAATGTATATGAGCGCCCGTATCTGGTAGCACAGTCCCATAAGCCCCTTCTGGTCGACTCGTTCAAACACCTTGACGAGCTGGCTCATGTAAGGAACTAGAGAATACCAAGAATGCGGTCGTAGGATGTTCTTCATTACCATGTCTCCTCGGTCCTCATAGTCAAACGCGACGATGAACGACAATACTGAGTCGAGACTGGTCGCAGCTGCTCGCATAGTCTCTCCGTCATTGGTTGCCTTATCGGCCTCGTGCTTCTTTTGCTTAGCCAACGACATCCAATGGTGCATTCGATTGCGATACGCTTTGGCATGCTTTTCTCGCTGATCCGGCTCCACATCGTGTATTCGTGGGGTGTCTATTCCATCCTTCTTGGCGTTATTAGCACTACCAGCACTAGCCACCTTGCGGGCAGCCAGCGGTTTGTTGGTCTCAGCCTCTGATTCTGATGAGGACGAATAGGACCTACTTATTCGTTGTCGTTTCGATTCTAAGGCAGATAGCTTCCCATTTGAACTTGGTTTCCGCTTAGCTCCATTGGTATTGGTATTGTTATCATTGTTACTGTTGGTGTTACCTTTAATACCCAGTCCCACCACCGAAGAGGGCGAATCAGCGATACGCTTCCCCTTCTTGAGGTCCTTCAGCTCCTTGACGTGGCCCGGAAGCTTCAAGCTGACCATGAACGACGACCTCTTCTTGGGCTTTGCGGCAGTGGGCTTCGCAGGAAGACTGGAAGAGGCCGGAATGGGCGAATTGGTCCGTTCCTCAGCCTTGGGCACCCGTTTGCTCTTGTGATCCTCGTCAAACATCGCAGGCAGCGTAGGACTGAGCATCCGCTGTGGAATAGGAGGAACCATCTCGTCCACCCAGGCAGGAAGAGTAGGACTCAGCATTGGAGGTAGCGGACCCGGCGAGGCTGGGGTCCTCTCGCGAGACTCAGCCAACTTTGCTTTCCCTGTCATACGGTCCGTGTAGCTTGAAGTGTATGTGTGTGAATGCACGCTCTGTCTATCTGGTATGCTCTGTGCGACACACCAACAGTTCTATAGTTAAATCACGTAGTAAACAGAGCGAAGTCCTCCCTCTCAATCTAATGCAGTTTTAGGTACTGATCGACTGCCCTGAAATTACTACCACAAACTTTGCGCGCAGGCGCGTGCCATAAAACAAAAAAAATAATAATAATTTTCTGGGGAGGAGGGAGCGGTCCGGGTAATAACAAGACTTGAAATCGCAATAATAATGACATCCTTGATCAGATATGTGCGGGCTGACCTGTTTTCTGCTCCAAAGGGAGCCGTTCTGGCGCATTCGTGTAATTGCCGAGGCTCGTGGGGAGGTGGTGTAGCGGCTATCTTCTACAAGAAGTTCCCGAAGTCGTACGAGGTTTATCGGGATCATTGCTCCAAATACCAAGCGAACGATCTTTTGGGGACATGCCTGCTGATTCCAACATCAGGCTCTGAGCCCGGTGGGGCTGGGTACACAATTGCTTGTTTGTTCACAAGCGACAGTGGTGGTGGAAATGCAGACTCTCCCTCACAGATCCTTGCCAACACTGATAAGGCTATGACCGACCTCAATCGGCAGTTGAGGTCCTCTGATGAAATCCACATGCCCAAAATCAATGCAGGGATTTTCAGGGTTCCGTGGGAAGACACGGAGCAAGTCCTTCAGAAGTCCAACCGGAGCATTGTAGTTTATGAAGTGTAAGGTCGTTATGTAGCAAAAAAGAGAAAGCATTGTTTGTAGTAACTACTACTGCTGCTGCTGCTGCTAAAGCTCCCACTGGGCACCCTGACCCGTTGAGCATTGGAAATGAGAATTTAATCCTACGTTTGGTGGAACAACCGGTTGGTCACGTGAGTAGTTATTTGTATTGTTACCAGATTAGGAAATAATATTTTGGTTGGGATTCGGCACTTAGAAATAGAGATAAAAAGGGAATGGACCCATCATCCATTTCGGACTCGAAAAGCATAAGCTTAAGGGTTTATACAAATGGCTGACTGAAGCTAACCAATAAATTGATAGAAGTATTGAATTCGCAGTCAGGAAAGCATATATCCGCCCTCAAGGGTGTACCTACCCCCCCTCTAGCGAATTTTTTTTCTTTTTAGCAAAAGAAGCGAAAATAACAATAATAATAAGATAAAAGACATCCCTGCGGGGACCTGTCTATATCTCTCGTAGGGTAAGATGCCACTCTGTCTCTACGATACGGTGCTTTTACTTTTTTATATCCTCTTCCCGCAGGGCAATGCGCCTCTGGCTGGTTTTTTTTTTTTTTTTTTTTTTTTTTTTTTTTTTTTTTTTTTTTT
>JAJLUR010000013.1:18142-33209 GCA_030674225.1 Blastobotrys terrestris | reverse complement strand
CCCAGTTAAAGTTCTCTTAAACTCAACCCCGCCAGAAATAAGTTAAAATTCCGCATGATAGCAAGCAACCGAAACGCGGCGGAGTCAGTACGCCGTTAAACCCAATTCTAAATTGATTACATCTACTGCAAACTGCTGGTGAAAATAGTATACTACTCGATAGTCAATCACAAGTAAGGTTGTTCGCCGCAAGCTCAATGAAGCTGTGGCTCGCTGTGAATGAGAACCCTTTGAACACATGTGAGGAGTCGTCCTCTGGGACGGGAATGGAGATGCTATCCTCCGGAGTGAGGGGACGGGACGTGAAGGAAGTTGAAAAGTTTTCAGCCAATTCTGGATCAGTGATGACAGGGACAATTGGCGGAACAATGTCGCTGTTGCGTTTTTCCAACGCAGCCCAATCCACTTTACGGAAGAAGCGATGGTTCTTAATGGTATTGATATCATTGAAACCAAGACGTTTGCGTGGGTCACGACGTAAAAGACGCGTGAGGAAGTCTTTAGCATCTGGAGAAAGATAGTACGGCAAATTGAGTTTGGTCTTTTTAATCTTCTCGATAATCTTGGTGTGGTTGTTACCTCGGAATGGCGGATTGCCAGTAAGCAGGTCATGGCAAACCGCGCCCAACGACCACCAGTCAACCGCATAGTCGTACTCTTTACCTTCCAACACCTCCGGAGCCATGTACTCGGGCGTGCCGAGAAATGTACGACAGGCCTCGCCGTCGTCTGCAACTTTGCTTAGGCCAAAGTCAGTCAAAACCAGGTGGCCGCTCGCATCAAGCAAACAGTTCTCAGGCTTCAAATCCCGATACACAACCCCTACATTGGCATGCAAATGATACAAGGCGAGAACAATCTCTGCCGCGTAAAACGCGGTGACTTCCTCGGAGAGCATCCTCTCCATGGCCAAATGGGTGAAGAGTTCACCGCCCTGGGCATACTCCAAGATCAGATAGAGTTTTTGTGAATCTTGAAGGGCATAAAACAGCCGTACGATGAAGGGATGTCTAACTGACTCCAAAATCGCTCGCTCCGTCTTAGTTTGCTCGATTTTCTTTTTCTCCACGATCATCGACGCTTTTTTGAGCTGCTTTTGAGCAAACAATCGGCCAGTTGATTTCTGCTTCACCAAAAACACCTTGCCGTAGGTGCCTTCACCCAGAACTTTTAACGGCTCAAAATCATCTGGAGTCATCTTCTTGCCGCCAGGTCGCGAGTTCCCCCCTGCGAAGCTCGATATGTAGTTGTTATTAAGGCCAACTTCATACGAGCTTCCCAGACGCGGCTGGTTGGTGTCATCTTGTTCGTTGGCCAGAAGCTCAGGAACTTCGTCTTCCGCTTCTGATCCACTATTACTGCCTTCGTTCCGAGGGTGAAATTTTGCTTTCCCGTTGGACACGGTCAAAAGCTCCAGTTCCTGTTCAACCTGGATTTCCGGGGTGGGGTGTCCGAGCTCTTCTTCCTCAAAGGAAAAAACGGCGGCCATGACGACTTAGTTGTTGCGTTTTATATCCGTGTGTGGTTGTGTATGATCTATCTCTATCCGACGTCTAAAACGGTTATAAATTCAGGAAGGATTCAATGGTTAAGTGTAATAAGAATGTTAGAGGTGTTGATAATGTCGAACTTAGTGAGACCTTGCATTGAAGAGAATAATATCAGGTAAAAAAGGGGGGGACCGAGATGTGAGTGTCTTTTTTTTAAGAAAAAAACAGAGCAAAAAAAAAAAAAAAAAAATTGTATATGTGGTGTGTGTAATATAACAAATATGATTTGCTTCGTTTTTTCACCTCCTCCTTTTTTGATCCGCCAAGTTTCGGTGCCCCGCTGTCTCGGGATTCCGAAAACGTGGGTGGTCCAGCCGTACGAGAGCTCGAGGTCGACCCGGGACAGAAAAGCCAAGTGAGTGGAACCCATTCGTTTCCAGCCAGTAATTGTCTGCCGGTATTTTGTGCAGATCTGATAAGGCGAAGAAGTAACTAGCGGTCCCTAAGAAAACAAGGAAGAACCGTCCATGAAAAAGCTGAACACAATCCATAGTGGCGGCGGGGGTGCGCGTAGACGTTATATGAATCATCAGTCTCACGTTGAATGCATCATAAAACGGTTTCGAAATAATCACAACGGTTCGAAACCAAATCCGCTGATTTATGCATGTCACCACCACGCTGCTAGACGTTTACAGCTCCAAAACAAACCTTCCCCGTAGTTTTGTTTCTAGAATGAATTACCTGGGGGGACGCATTCTCAGAGCCATATGCCAGTATCATGCTTTCAGACGTGTGTGCATAGGAGACGGTAATAGCCTCATCAGAGAAAGCATTTACTGTCATCAGACCGAGATAGAGCGGGTCGGATTGCAAATAGGGGTAATGAGAAGTTAAATCTGCAAATAATTGCTGATAAGCGGCTGCTTCGTTATAATTGGCCTTCGTCATGTAATCAAGACAAGTTTTGGCTAGATTGGTAGTGATAATATCCTCACCATGGCCAGTCGCACATGCCGCGCTGAGAATCGTGGCGTCCTTGTTAATAGCAATTCCAGAACGAGGAATAGCAGCAGGCCCAATTCGCCCTGGTTGCTTTAACAGCACACCGCCAGAACTGGCCGCAACTGTGATAACCCCTTTGTTCCCACAAATAATACCAATTGTGTCCGTTATGTTTTCGTAGTTCTTGAGCTCATCACTAGCATCGCCACCACCGCTTACACTCTTCCGCTCGTCGTTGTCGAGGACCGCCTTCCAAACGTCATACATCTGCTGGTTTAGCTGTGTGACCATGGAATACGACGAGACACATTTAGCTCCAACTTCTTCGGCAAAATCATGGGCTCCCCTGCCAGCCAGAAAGAGGGGTTTCGACCTTCCGCGTTTGTCTTTTGGACCCACAGCGTTTAGGAGAATTCGGTGGGCCAGGTCAATCGGATTTGCCACTCCGGATACAGAGCCTACTGCTGCTGCCAGAAGCTTGTCGGAGGACATGATACTCGCATCACACTCAACTTGACCTTTAAAGTTGAGTTGTGAGCCCGACCCGGAGTTCGTCAATTTGGAGTCCTCCAGATGCTTCCCAACCATCACACAAACCTGCTCAGAGTCGTAGCCGTCCCTCAGAAGCTCAATACCGAGGTTTATAGATTCTGCGGCTAGCTTTTTGTACTCTTCCTTCTTCTTAGGGCTATGGTTCCCTGCACCAACATGAAGAACCACAAAGGGTTCAAAGTCGACTTCTCCATTCATGGTAGAACCTCGATTTGAGCTATATCACTTGATCTCAACACAACGCTGCCTGTGTGGGTTCCCCAATCGGTAGACAGTTGTTTAAACACAAACTTGCTCTCGGAGGGGTCTACAGCTATCAATTGGCCTGCCTTCACCTGACTGTGGTCAACAAGATGTATGTCAATATCGCTGTTCTGCCCGATAAGCTTGTTGTAGAGCAATAGTGTACGCTGGCGTTGAACAGCAGCTAACTTGTCCATGGCTATTATGTCGGTGAAGCAAGCGAAAAATATGTTTGTCGGGGGCTCCAAAGGATCGACCTCCGAACCACCCAAAATGGAAATGTGCTGGGACTTTGTTCGGCTTTTGATAGTTAGTTTCGTGCGCACAACGCTAACGGTAGTAAAGCTGATAGAATAGTGATACTGAGGGTAGCAATTGGCACTTCTAGCATTTTGTCATATTACCAAGAAGGCATTTTGCCGTCCTATCTCGTCATGTCATGTTTCGGTGGTGAAAACCCTAGTCATAACTACTTTTGTTCCTCCCCCCCCCCCTCCTCCTCTCTCTCTATCCACAGCAGAAAGACATACAATAAGCTGTGTTCCAACTTCGTCTATTTCGACTCCATTGAGTTTGGCATTTGAAGAATTCCTTCAGTTTACTACTTGGAGTACTCTACATGTGTATATACTGTTCAGCTGCGTGGGCCAGTAGTTGTCGGACATAAATCTCGGCCTACCGTCGCCGACTCCCGAGATCTCAGCATGCGCAGTAGACACACTCTTTAGGACTACAATTTTAGCGATAGCTTTATATATATCAAAAACCCGCCTCTTCACATGAACCATAAAACGAGTACTAACCTGTAGTTTTACATAATTAGCAATCATGTCGAACCCACCATGGAGAAGTAATAATAATGGTGAGTAACACACTTACGGGCATTTTGTGTCAGTAGCACTAATCTCCTTCCCGCAGCATACACCTCAGTGACACCGAAAACAAGCCTATCCAAGCCGAGTCAGCAACAACAGCAACCGACTCAGAATTCCTCAAACACATCTACCCAATGGCCGGATTCGCTCCGTCGGTTCGTGGAACGATGCCTCACCGAGGTGGAGCCAAACGATTCCGAAGAGATGCAGAAACAGTTGAAAGAAGAAATCACAAAAGCATTTGAAAACAGAGCCACATGGACTATAGACTGGGATAAAAAGTCGCTGCCGATTCTAGAACTGCGGAAAAGCCAGAAGAGGAAAAAGTTACAAAGAAAGTTCGGTTCATTTGAACTGCAGGAAGACGAATCGAAGCGGGAAAAACGTCAAAAACGATTTGAAGCTAATTTTAGTAATAATAGTGCCAATGCAGTGGCTAGCACCCCACTTTCGACCAAGAACAGCAGCACGGAGCCCATCGTGGGCCGTTGCACTAAACTGGAGAAGCAGTACTTCCGTTTGACGTCAGAGCCCGACCCTGATACTGTCCGACCGGAACCGATTTTGAAACAGACATTGGAGTTGCTCAAAACCAAATGGAAGGAAGGTCAAAATTATGCGTACATCTGCGACCAATTCAAATCCCTGCGTCAAGATTTGACTGTTCAACACATTCAAAACGAGTTTACGGTATTGGTCTATGAAATACATGCTCGCATTGCTCTAGAGAAGGGCGACCTCGGTGAATATAATCAATGCCAAAGTCAGCTGAAGCAACTATATGCATTAGGATTGAAGGGGAACCATAAAGAGTTTCTAGCCTATCGAATTCTATATTTATTGCATACCCAAAACAGAACTGAAATCAGTCATTTGATGGATACCATGACGGACGAAGATATGGCTTATCCCTCGGTCAAACATGCCTTATCCGTGGACGAGGCAATGACTTGTGGAGATTACCACCGTCTTTTCCGACTATATTCCGCGGCGCCAAATATGGGCGGATATGTAATGGATTGTTTTATCACCCGAGAGAGACTATACGCGCTATCTGCCATTTGTCGAGCTTTCCGTCCGACAATCTCCTTAGAATTTGTTTCAAAAGAGTTAGGATTCTCTGATCCGGAGGACTGTATCGACTTCATCAGAGGCTATGAAGTTGATCCTGTGGAGATGGACAAAAGTCTGAAATTGCAAACTAAAGAGTGTTTTGTCAAGTTCGAGCTCGCCAGACAGAACGCTTTCCGAAAAGTTGACATTAAAGGACAAATATAACTGTGGGTCGAACAACCTCATTTCGCTCAGAGCCATTAATTATGGTTTTCTCTCACATAGAAATTACATGATGCTGCTGGCCTGCATTCATCTCTTTAGCTCTAATTGTAGGTAAAACTAGCCTTGAAGAATATGCCACCGTAAGTATAGGCTTTTCTCAGCAGAATACGCACAAAGGTACGCATATAATAAAACATCTTTTAGAGCTACTTTTTAGTCTAAATTAGGAGCCAACGCAATGATTGAGAATTGTCCGGATTCGCCCTCGCGAGACAAAAACTCTTTGATCTTATCTATCGACTTGTCACAAAGTAGGTCATCGTCCTCACCAATTGGTCCCAAATCAATTGGTCCCTTGCGCCTGCCGTCCAGTTCGAACAAATGATTATTACTGTTTCGTCCCTTAGTAAGACAAACATAATGATGCTCGACGTCTGCTCCGGCCTCGGGCGCTGCTGTGGAACCTTTACCGGCCACAGTTGAATGATGTTGTTCCAGTTCGCTGAAATTCTCCAAAAAATCGATTCGCTCTTGAGCATTCATCTTGGATGTCTTGGTGATCATTGTATCAAGAGGAGATCCGTCCTCAATCAGATCCTGGGGAATATTGTTAACCATAGTGTGGAGCAATGCCATCGTTCCACAGGCATTGCCAATGGTCTGCTTCATCCAAATGGCCTTTTCATCTTCACTCCCGGATATCGATTGATAGTAGTCATCTGCGACGCCCTTATCCTGCTCGTGTCTGTATTTTTCGTAATTCTCGGAAACTGGGAATGCCAATACAATCGCCAACACCGGGCGTGGTATAAATTGCAGTAGTTCCGGATCGACTGAGTAGACGTCATGGAATCCTAAAGTATTAGAGACCCCGAAATTATGCATAAGTTCATTAAATACAACTGGATTGCATTCCAGAGGAACGAACTGTTTCTTAGACATGGTGGCGTCTGTCTGTCTGTGGGTGGGTGTGTGTGGGTGTTTAGGGAAAGGCGGATGCGGCGGTGCTTTATAGGGAAAAATAAAAAAATCTGGGGTCAGGTTTTACCTACTAACAATTTTCAATATGCGATAACTAACTGCATCCTATGGAGTAAATTTATTTGAAGATGGCGGTGTATGGTATTTGTTTTTCCTTCTATAAATATTTATGTACTGAACCAACAAAAAAAAAAAAAATTACTGCGGGTTTGCATATGCATACATGTTCTACATTCGTAGCCTAACGGAGCATCAGTAATTGATTGTGCTCCCATACAAAGGTCATGTTGAGTGTTTTCCAAGTTGTATGGATCTTTTGTGGTTTTTACTGGTGACGCCACCCTTATACTTTGTAAGTACATCTACAGATCGGCCAGTAAAATGAAATTGTATTCCTCCGTACATGCTGTAGACTAAGAAACATAAAGTACTTTAAACGATAACAGTCTGGTGAATCTAGCAAAAGGACATGTCAAGTTAACTGATTCAGATATGGTACGAGCATATAGGCCATACCAGCCCCGAGGATTGATTTGGCTCGCAACAGTATTGCTTAAATAGTTGAGTTCTATCTTCTTCTTGAGCCCTATATTTATGGTACTCTGTCTGGTAGTACGTGGTTGTCTTATTTGAAAGCATAAAATGTTTGTTGCTTTCCGAAACATTAGTCCACTTATGCATATCCTATTGCAGTTAGCAAATAACCGTCTCTAACAGTATGCAGAAAATGTTACTCCATCGGGTATATTGCTAAATAGTACCAACTTGCGAAAGGAAAGTCCGCACCACAGATATTACTTGTTGTCTGTGGGTAAAGCAAAATGTGGTGTTATCTGAGCGTGAGTACTCTGAAATGGAGGTATGCATAGCCCAAAATTCAGTGTCATCTGATCTGGATAGTGAAAGAAAGACAGCCAAAGTGTATATCCATTGTTTACTGAATGGGTCCAATAGGATTATTGTTAAAACCGCTGTGTGTTGAATCTGATATTATATTCTAGTAATAACTACTGTCTTATTACTCTCGTTTTGGAGGTTTTCTTATGATAAACAACAAAATATCAACGGCTGGATGTTTTAAGCACCTATTCCCCCGTTACATATGATACACTCGTCAAAATGTCAGCAAGGTTTCACCCTTATTCTAAAGATAACACGAATAGGAGACAAATATTTCGGAAGAGACCAAACATTCTCTCAGAATCACCTTATGCGTACTTAAAATAAGTATTCTTTGGAATATACTTTCATGCTAATTCACACTAGGGATTACTGTGAAAACTGTAAGAGGGCGGAATGCTTAGAAAAGGACGTTGCCAACACTTGAATTAAACGCACCTCTGGATAGCAAAGACATCTTGACGATCTGGTCGGGATTCAGTAAATCTATACCTCAAATATTGGATGGATGGGTACTCCTTCTGTAAAAGAGTCGTTTGTTTTGGTTTTTATCCATTAATAGAGTACTTACATAGATATATATATGAATATTGAGGTTTCACGCCATACAAAGTGGTTATCCTACATTCCCATTTAAAAAATAATTGAGTGAAATCACCACTCTGAACTTTTTGAAATGACAAGAGGCACATATGCATAATAGTAACTGTCCGCCAAATAAAAGTGCTTTATAACATCTATGCATAAATGAACAACATCAAGCGGATTAGTTCTCATCTTTGCCCAATAGTGGTGTTTTAGTGTTTCGAATAACCATATGGATAGCGTCAGATTCTCCTCAATTTAAAATGTATGTATAGCTGAACCATATTTGAGATCGCTCTAAACTTCAATCGACAAGACCCACATACGTGGACCCTCCACAGAATAGATGCCAGTCTAATAAAACAGTTGAGGTATGTACTTCAGAAACACGGCTACCGCATCAAGGCATTCAGCCATTCCTTCCGTATGCCCCTGCCATGGATATATTCCGCCTTACGAAGGTTTGTTTTGTTGCATAGCAAGCATTCAAATTTGTTGTACTGTCCTTTCTCCATGGCGGACGTTTAAACCAATAGCATTCCTTATATATGATAGGTCTCCCGCCAATTTCTGCAAAGAAATCAGCCATTATTGTCCCAGTACTTGTTCGACGCATCGACTTCGTAATGGGGTTGTTCGTGTGCCTATACACTCGAATACCATAGTATTGCTTCAACACTTCCACCCGATTATGGAACGGTTGAACTTCTGCGTCCTTATGCAGAGCACCAATAGGAGTGGTTATAAACGCACCCAATATTCGCCGCAAAGCATTATTCTGCACTCTTTGTAATCGGTCTTTCAGACTCAGAGGAATTCGGTCGTACCATGTATTGGACGCATACTCCATAATGGAACAGGCACATGCAATATACAGCCTTCTCATCGCTGCTCCAGTCAAACCCGAGCTCCTTCCCCCTAACCGCCCACAAAAAGGGTCTTGTAGCGGTGGTCGAGTTTCTGAAATCTATACCGCAACTGTTAGCTTTTCCTTAATGCATATAAATATTGCCATATCCACTCAATTGGTGTCAAATCCAAAAATTTATGCAAAATCTCAAACACTTCACCACTCACTTTAGGGCTGCCGGGTAGCTTTTTCGATCTTTTTATTTTATTTATTTTTGAGCTTTTTCGATCTCGCACTGCCACTGCACCGCCACTTTTTTCTTTTACGCAAGCTTACTTTATTAAAACGTAACCCAAAAAAAAGAAAAAAAAAGCCGTTATAGTATAGTGGTCAGTACACATCGTTGTGGCCGATGAGACCCAGATTCGATTTCTGGTGACGGCAGTGCTAGCAAATGATCGATATCATCGGTGTAAGTTGATGTTGCGATCTTAATTGTGAATATAATTGGTTGACGATGCATGCGTTGGGTCGGGCCGGCATGCGCACGTCTCGATCAATTATGATATAATATAACTAAATTTTTTTTACCGGCGCGCGCGCGCGTGCGCATATGTATATGCATGCGCGCAATTCAATGCATATATATGCGCATGATATGCATATGCATGTGCACGCGTACGTGCACGTACGTAGCTAGCTACGTGCGCACGCAGCTCAGCACGCACTATTGCATATGCATGGGCATGCATGCTCATGCGCACGTGCACGTGCACGTATAGTAGTAGCTACTATACTACGTACACGCAATTAAGTGAGTACGCGTTTGAACATGACGTATATATATAATTTAATTATATTTAATTAATATTCACAGCAAAACTAGTAGTAGTACTATATAGTGTTTAGGATTTGATTTAATTTTCGAATTTTAAGTTCAGTGATGCATGTACGCGTGCACGCGAACCTAGCTATGCTTTGCGAATAGATGTGCGGCTATGGCAGATCACGACGCCATCTGCCAGTGATCCAAATCCGATAGCTGCTACTATATTCATGGATGCGTACAGCTAGACATCTACACATACATGCATTTGGATGCATCGATATACTAGCTATGGATATAAACATACGAACTAGCCCGTTGACCGCTATAAGGTCTTCACAGTAATTTATTTGCGCAAATAGGTATATATTTAGTAGAAACGTGTACGAATATGTAGTTAATAAATGAAGTGAAATAAAAAAAAAAACATGTGAAAAATATGTCTAAGTGACGTTTGATAGGTTTTTTTTTTTTTTTTTTATTTCACTTCATTTATTAACTACATATTCGTACGCGTTTCTACTAAATATATACCTATTTGCGCAAATAAATTACTGTGAAGACCTTATAGCGGTCAACGGGCTAGCTCGGTTTTATAGGGATAACAATTGTCTTGATCTTTTTCAATCCCAGGTATGCATATTGAGCGGTATAGCTGTTGGGCTCGTTATGCATATGCATATACATAAGACAGGGCTCATGAATAGTTTTTGTCCATATACGCACACTGATATGTGAATATGCATAGACCCTGTCATATCAATATTCAGTTCCAACGACCGCTCGAATTATCCAGGGTTCGGAACTCGCACACTTCTATGAGCCCATAGAAAATAAGATTTAGTCCTTTCTCGTCATAAAATTGTTTAAAACTCTAACCAAACACCCCATCTTACAGGTGTTCGATTGCTGTTAATAAATTATGGCACATGCTGAATAACCAAAATTCATAACAGATGCATACATATATCGCTATATGTCATTTGAATGTCACACATATTAACCTATGAAAATCCAGGACAATTTCATCGAGAAAGGGGCCATGTTCTCAAAGTTCTATCAGTAGTAGCGGCATTCATGAGCTCAATCACTATAGTATGTGTATTGGCCCTGTGGATCATAAAACAACACCATAAAAAGTTCCAGTTCAGACACTTCCTAATATGGACTTTACTGCTCTTTGATTTCATAAAGGCGATTGTAATGTTGATTTATCCTGTAGAATTGATAAATCGCGAATGCAACATCGACATTACGATCCATAGCAAGTTCTGTGACGGCCTCGGGTATATGACAGCGTTGGCTGTGGGGGGGACAGATGTATCAATATTAATCCTCGCTATCCACACCGCATTGTTGGTGTTTTGGTCAGAACCAAAAGGTGGTCTACTTCATTATAAGTTCACTGTGGTTTTATCCCTTATCACAATACCAAATGCATTGGCAGGGTTGGGAATGATACCAGTTGAAAAGAACAGCGAGCAAACAGGTTATGTCTACTTTACCACCTACTGTTATTTAAGAGCGTATCCAAGTTGGTACCGCATATGCCTTTCCTGGTCGCCGAGGTTCGCTGTTATCTTAGCCATTGGATGTATCTACTTTTCAATCTATATCAACATTAAACTTAAAATTAACGAGCTGGAGAGGTCGCTGGGCTCATTAAGCAACTCATCAGGAGGAATTGAACATAATCAACAGGGGCAGCAACAACCACAACGACACCAGCGTCAAGAGGAGGAACAACGAGCAAATACTGGCGGTAAAATATCTGTTTTGTCATCTGTAAAGAGGTGGCTGGCACAATTTCCTGGACTCGCCCATTTTCATCCCTATGACTGGAGGTCTGCCACGGTACAAACAGTCGTTTCAGAAGAAGAAGGCACAATAACAGAAGCAACAATCAATACTTTTGTTTTTCCAATTGATGATGGAGAATATGAACGAAATGCCACGACACTACACAACTTCATTACTAGCGAAAACTTTGTTTCGTTCCAACGCAGAAGATCTGCTATTGAAAAACAAGTCAACTTTCTGTTTATTTATCCTCTGGTCTATATTTCGCTGTGGATTTTCCCATTGGCACAGGAAATCATTCAGTATCAGCATCCTCCAGCATACTTTGGACTCTCGATAATTGCAGACTTCATTAAACCGTTTTCGGGATTCGTCAATGCATTTGTGTTCACTTTTAAGGAATTTCAAAATCCAACTAGTCTATCCCCGGATTCGCTGCCCAAAATCAACGTGAACACGCCGTACGTTGCATATCGCAGAAACACGAACAATTCAGATACCTTACCGCAAGGAAGAGGAATAAGAGAAGAAGTAGTCGGACGGCAAGAACACGAAACAACTCTCCATGAAGATGCGAGAAAAAGTATCTGGACTTATAGGTTGAGGCCACGGAGAAGATCTGCATACTCGACAGTAGATTCGATATCTCCAAGAGCTCCCCCGATGCTAGAAATAATATCACCACTCAGAAGACCAAGTACACAGACAGCCAGTACGAATACTGTCACAGGAATTAATGAACAGGTTGACTTGATTGATTTTTTGAGAGATAACCAAATGGCTTGACAAGACATGAGGTCAACGAATAATAATAATAATAATAATAATATTAGTCTATTTATTAAATGCATTAATTTTCTTCAGATGATTAACCAGACGTTTATAATCATCATGCAGTTGCTTGATATCACTCATTTTCAAGTCATCAGTGGATGATTTAACCAAACGATCAATTGGAGGAGAAATTTTGCTGACAGTGTTAGAGCTATTTGCTGGGGATTCCACTCCAACCATTTTTCTGGCATCTTCTATAGTATTCGGATACCTTGAAGATGAACCTGCCGGTTGGTTAGAATTTTCCTTGTCACTGGTAAATTTTCCAATCAAGAAGCGATAAGTGGAACCTAAGCCTCTCAAGCTTTGATCAGCAATGTCCGTTGGATGCAAGAGATTGAATTTCCCTTTTGCCGAACTAGCTACAGAACTGGAGGAGACTGACCGTTGGGGTTGAGGCGGTAACGAAGTGTTTGAAGTGGCCGATAGCGCAGGTACTTCAACTGGAGCATCCAATGGAGATGTGTCAAGATGCTTTGGAGGGTCATCTATTCCTAGCGATTTGAGACTAATGTTTTGCAAGAACCTGATGGATGCTTCAAAATTGGTCAAACAATAGAGGTTTTCGCCTTCCATGAATCGGCGATTCCTGAATCTCGTGATGAATTGAAAGTTTAACCACAAGTTAGGAGTGTCGTAGTATATGAAAGTATAAATCAGTGCCGGCAGAATGAGATCAGCCGAGCTACTCTTCGTGTTTAAATGCTCGCACAAAGTCATAACGATGATCTTATGCGCTTTGAGGAGATATTCCAATTTGGCTTTGGAATTTTTGGCGCTATCCATGTTATTGAGCTCTTCACCGGCCTTGGCTAATAATCTAAACAATTCACTTTCGTCCACGTCGACATCTTTGAGATCAAGATGGGCCAACGTGATGGGGATCTGACGCAACACATTAATCCGTTCATGAAGCTGCGTGTTAGCATTCATATCGCTAGCACCCGAAAAGGATAAAGTAAACAGCTTATCGTACACTCGCCCCGTAGCCTCAGCCTCAGCCATTTCGACGTATTCATTCAGAATCGCAGGCCGTCTGGACCTCTCCCGTCTCTTGTCAGAAATTTCCTGGTAGGTCTCCATCGCCTGTGTGGAGGAGGACATTGTAGTTGAAGCAGCTGCAGAAACGGAGCGCATCCGAGTTTTTTCTCGAAGATATTTCTCTGCTGTGGCATAAAACTCCGCATAGAAGTCTTGGTACAAGTTGGATATGTCGTCGCCACTTAACGGAGTCGAATATCGTGGGACTTTTAACGACTCAATGAACTTTCCAATCACCTCATTGAGCTTGTCCGGAAGTTGTCTTATTTTCTCCGCATTGATCATGTCGAGACCGGTCTCTATGGATTGCGACCGTTCCGGCATGGTTGGAGGAGTAGATTTCGGTTTGTCAGAAGCACCACCGTTGCCTTGGGGCTTGACTCCATAGGATTCCTGTTCACTCATCCAGGACCTATTCCTATCAACTGGAGGGGGAGTATGAAACATTACAACTGTTGATATTAGAGGAGGAGGAATTGCAAACACATCACCTATGATCAGCAACCAACCCCCCCTTATCGGCCGCCCGAAGTTCTCAGAATAATCTCATCTCTCTTACACAACTCTGAAACACCGAACCCACGCACAGCCATCCCGCCTGTGTGAGGTGGAAGGAGAAGTGAACACGAGTGAGAGCTATATTACATTCCTATTTTTGGTTCTGAGAAAGGTAAAGGACTTCTGAGATGTTCCATTTAGGGGAAACATATTACTAGAGTGATGCGGTGGAACGCTGTTTGGGCAAATGTCCTCTCTGTGCCACAGTATGGGCGGACTCACGCATATATAGTTCTGGATAGATTTATAAAATATGCCGATATTTGAGATTATTCTGCGAGTAGACATATATATAATGATTTTGAGAATGTCGGTGTCACGTGACATATTGAGGCTCTTATATCCAGGGGACTAGAGATTTTCATTTTTGGACAGTTGGACAGTGTTGAGATGGTTGGAATGGAAGCTTTTCGAGTCTTGATATATGGGAGATGGAGATTCTCCGGAGAAGCGGCTGTACAGTGTGTCTTGTCAACCTATTGGGGTTTCCGTTCCGCTAATCTTTTGCTTCTGTTCTTTTTGCATTTACGCTAACCGGTGATGGATGTAAGTCAATGAGTAAGCGATATATAGTTTTTAGTTCTTAATTGCAATTAATGTGCAAGGTGTGATGGTAAACGGTAAAAACCAGGGTCAAAGCACAAAATTTCAAAATCAGACGTTGGCGCAAATTCTACCCAAATGCGTGTCGAAGAAGCGATATATAGCAATCTGTATATTCTTAAACGTACTGCTTGGATAAAACTAGGCATGCGGATATTTGATTTTGAAATAACCGGAATGGCGAGTCCAATGTGAATACATATGTGACCTCATCACACTTCCTAACAGACATACTCCAGGATTCGCAGTAACCGCTTTTATATTTCAACAGCCGAAATTCCAACTCCCCACAGTCCTGATTCGCTCAAAAGAGAAGAAAAAATCCACAACGTTTCAAGCTATCAGCTGCTCAGCTGCACTGTCCTGTTTAGGAAGAGATCAACATAGTTTTTCCAAAACCCGACTAGTTTACCAGTATCAAAAACCACTGTTTCAGAAGCCCACTAAGCTTCCGGGACCCTCATTAATAACAGTAATCTGGGTTTATCAAGCAACCACATGACTCTAGGAATGTTTACAAGCGGATAGCCTCATTTTGTGGCTGTTCCACAATTATTATTTAAGCACCTTATTTCTCCCCATTTTCACTTTTTTTTTTTTTTTTTTTTTTTTTTTTTTTTTTTTTTTTTTTTTTTTTTTTTTTTTT
>JAJLUR010000013.1:0-18042 GCA_030674225.1 Blastobotrys terrestris | reverse complement strand
GGAGAGATACACTGTTCATCTTGCTATTTTCAATTGCTTCACTGAAAACGATGCCGATGATATTAAACATTGTTTAAAGGAGTTGGGAATCAGTGGCGAATACAGCGTCGATCTAGCCAAAGGGCATTTCATGATGGGCCAAGTCAACGAACGAAGCATAACCGGTTGTCTGGGCGATAAATTTGCGGATATTAATCAGGTCTATACATTCCGCAAAGTGCATTTGCCTGGTTGGGTTCAACACCAGCAAAACGGTGGGGATGCTGCCCCAGTGCTCACTGCAATGGCTAACATATATATGGCACAAAACTTTGAGCCGTTCCTCTCCTCAGTGCAACGAACTAGATGCTTCCCCGTTGCTGTTGCCAAGTCTACCACATCTCCGTCCAAACAAGAATTGGCCGCCAACATCCACTTTTTAACTGGCTCCTTCTTTATCACTGAAAACTGCATCATCATGCATCCCCAAACTTACGAGGGACCAAGCTTGGAGTTTACAATTGAAAAACTTTGGAGCAAACTTTTCACGCTTTGCTTGGACTTGCGAACCTCCGATGCTTGCGTGTTGAACGCTACGTTCTCTGTGCTTGTTTTCAAGCTGTGGTATCTGCTCAGACAAAGAAATGATGCTTTGAGGGTCCTCAGTTGCGCGACTACTCCTCAAGATCTTTCTGACCTGATTACTGATTTTACCAGCCGCTACATCCCTGGCCCATTGAGCCAGATGAGCAATCCAGCCAGAGTAACCGTTGATGGTCTCAAACTCTTTCAGCGGAAGCTCAAAGACCAAACATCGAAGTTTGCTCAAGATAGGGAGCATATTCTCGCACATGTGCGCAATGTTGTGAGAATTCTACAAGCATCTCCCCAAGCAATTAAAAGATTGCTAACTACCAAAGGGAAAGCCGTTTTCGAATCTCTTTCGCAATTGCAGGATCATGATTTTGATCGTCGCGCTTATCGTGTGTTAGAGCCTTATGCCGAACCAATCTTTGAATTGTTGTCCTCACTTAGCAAGGCTGAAGTTGACGGGTTTGTTGCCTCTGTGGAACCCGATCGAAACCTAAAGATGAATTTTATTTCATAAAAAAAATAGGGGCCCGATATGTAGAGTGCCTGTGTTGGCAGTTACCATACATAGCGTAGAAGTATGTTTGCTTATTATATATTTGTTGCATTTTTTCTTTTTTTGCGGTTTCCCTCTAGAACTGTAGCTAGTTATGAATAAACTGATAGAAATATCCATATACCACACGCATATGCATACTTGACTAGATTATTATGGAGATATGCATATCATCAAGAAAAGAACCTTTCGCTTTGAGGAAACATCCACCTATTTACACAAAAGAAAAACCCCCAATGTGGCTTCACTCTTTTTTCAAGGCATTGATAGTCAAAGATGGACTAACTATATTATATTTCCCAGGTTTAACAATCCAAAAATGCATAGTACGCATAATTGTGTTTCAGTTACTATCGTCCGACCCGAAATCTCGTCTCCTCCTATTACTTTCAATAACGTAAACATAATAGAACAATTGAACAAATAGAACGAATTGTCTCCGTTTTATTCAGCCCTTGTATTTCATTGATGAGACTCACCTATGTCCATGATAATCCCGTCGTCTACTCAGTGGAAGCTTATTGATCGTTCGTGATGTTTCCAGAAGTTGCGAGCCGCACGAGCCGCACGAGCCGCAAGGGGACAAAGTATATTAGAACTAAACTGGGACTCGTATCGTCCGTCCACCAGCAGTAATCAGTGGAGACTTGGAACAGAACCAAAATCGTTAACTATCGTCCATTATTCTATGCATGAAGCGAAGCGGGCAGTTTTCCGGTGGGAATGACAAGAAACGACGATTGATCAGCTCCTTAGAGAATTTATCGTTGGACAATACCGATAATAAGATTGAACAAGATGTAGAGGACGAAGAGCTGGAGTATATGGACGTAGGGTCTCCGACCACTGTTTTTATCCCGTCCATCGACAAATTCCTGGAGGATGAAGAGGAAGAATTTGAACCAATTCCGAATAACCTTTTTCACATTCCACAATCACTGGTGCAGAGACGAATCCATTATTACCAATGGCCCAGTAATCAATTGATCAAGTATGAGACACCAAACGTGACTCTTTTGCGAGCTCTATGGGACTATTATCATTCCCACCAAGAGGAACGAGAACATAGAATGGATATAGATTAATTAATTATACAACATGCGAATTACCAGTTGCTCTTGGTTCTCTTATCTACATTAAGAAAATGAACAACAGGAAAGGCCATCCGTAGCAGATGGAGAAGCTCTCAATCAAGCCTCTTGCCCTGCTCTCACTTGGCGGCAGCGATGGATATAGGTGCGATTATCTAATCATTAAATCATCAAAGAAAAAAAAAACAGCGAAAAAACCACACAGATATACAGAGCTTTAATCACTTTGCATACAAAACCAACTTGTTCTTCCCACCCAAGGCATTAATAAACGAGTCATCATCAGTGATCTCATCAAACTGTCCAGTTTGCTCGTCCTTGTATAATAATGCGACAGATTCGAGGCTCAGACGTTCGCATATTCTGGCCGAGAGATTGGCAAATGAGACTGAAGATGGCACCCTAATTGCAATAAGGTCGTCTTCATGGAAAATTTTCACTTTGACGAAGGAGGAATCCTTACCCGGGGAACCACCGTCTGACGGCTTGGATTGATGCGAGGTTGCGACTGAATCTGACGGGTGATGATTGTACATGCGCGGGGTTGCTGATGCCAACTGCTCCGTTACGGTTGACTGTGAGTTTAATCGTTGATGTTGGTATGATTGTTGCTGTTGTGGCTGTATCTGTGGTTGTGGCTGTATTTGTGGTTGTGGCTGCGGCTGCGACTGTGGTTGTGCTGGTTGTGGTTGTAGCTGTTGCTGCTTTTGTGGTTCAACAGAATCGTCGTTGAAGGAGCCAGAGGTTGTGGAGGATCGGTTCGATGGCTGTGGCATGGTGTTAGTTAGATACGCAGTTTCAATGTCGCCAGTTCGTAGCGCAAACAGCTGCTGAACAGTAACGGACCGGGAAATGTAGGTCGGCATCATGGTCAGGTTGCGAACATAATCGTCCAAATTAGCTCTTCGTTGGGACGAGATGGAGTCGTTGACATAGGTCAATGGACCGGGCATGAACGGCAGGGTGCGTTGCTTACCAGTCCGTCCGGCCTCTTCCGGGAATTCGTCTAGAAGTTTGATTTGGAAATCGTAAAAATCTTGGTAATATCTGCACAGGTTTCGAAACTTCCCGTTTGACAGTTCGGCCACCACCAGATACCAGTATCGACCGCCATCAAATGCATATCGGTCCACACTGGCCGCCACGACAAACGGTAGATTAGAGTTTCGGGACGACTGCTGAGAGTTTGCACGCGAGCCGTATGGATTGGAGTAGCGATCACTCGAGTTTCTGTCGCCACTACCGAGGTGGTTCACATCGTCAAACTTGCCTAGGGGGATTGAAGACGCCTTGTATTCGGCCGCCATTCGCTTCCATTCCTCCACTTTGGGCACACCGGCTTTTTTGACGGCATCTTCGACGCTTTCGACCGCCTGACCCGTGGCCAGATCGCGTATCTCAATGAAGGAGACGGGGATGAGGCCCGGACCACCTAACCGCCCGATTGGCTTGGCCACAAACCATTCCTCGTTAGATTGGGCAATCACGATGATGGATTCGCCCGCGGAAGCCTGCAGCTCGTCCGGCCGTTCAGCCACAAAGTCGTACAACAAGACACCATACAACGGCGACTTGCCCTGACTGGAGCGACCTGAAGCCATGGAGGATGAATGCTTATGCTGGTGCTGCTGAGTGCTAGCAGTGGACAGGGGAACGGTGGGAACATTGGTCTCCCCCGCAGACACAATGGAAAAGTAGCTCACGGGGACCATTCCCCGCAGATTCGACGGGGGGTCACAGGCTTCGTACCACTCCTCGTCATCCTCGTTGCCTACCACATACAGAAAGTCGCCCATCTTAAAGCTGAGCTCACCTGGACCCTGCGAGTTGTAGTCGTAGAGCGCTTTTATGATTTTCTTGGGTGGGACCTGGGCCAGTTTCGATGTGGGTGACGTGCTGCCGTTGGAAGAGCGCTTCTCCCCCTTGAGAGAGCGACGGATTCCCTACACTAGTTAGCGTCCATGGTCTTAGTGCTGTACTGCTATCTATATAGTGCTACTCACCTTGATCATGATGGATATCTTTTGTCTTTTGTGTGTTGCACGAGGGAAGGAAGGGGGTGCGAAAATAGTCCCAAGTGGGAGGTTTTATACAATAGCGTGTTTTACTCCCTCTTCTCTCCCCCCTCCAGATCTGCTATATATATATATCACCGAAAAAAAAAAAAAAAAAAAAAAAAAAAAAAAAAAAAAAAAAAAAAAAAAAAAAAAAAAAGATATAAATAAACAAAAAAACAAAAAAAAAAGACACCCTCCAGCAAACTGATAAAGATTAGCTCTTAAGGTTGATCTATAAACTATCCTCTCGGCGTCTAAATTTAATTTTTTTTTTTTTTTTTTTTTTCTTATTTTATTTTGTACTTTTAATATAAATTACACAATATATAATAGTTATCCAGACGCGTGAACATGTGAGCTCAGACAGAACCACGCCTGCGCTTTCAGGGGTAGCTGCTACTACTTGCTCTCCTACACAATGCCATTGGCCGCCAGCTCACACAGTCCCCTGCTAAGCTCGCCATGTTTCAGTACGCTCGTTTCAAACCTTATCCGGACGCATTCTGATACTACCCTCCGGATTTTCTGATTTCATCCCTTTCTTGGTCACCCACCACGATATTCCACCGCACCGTTTATTAGCCTATTAAAGTTGGACCGAATTGGTGGGTGTGATCATAAAGCTTCCATTGAGATATAGATTACAATTCTTGCCAAAACTCAAAGGCAACTCGCGCAGTTTCTACATCTGTGTGCCTTGGAAACATTTCAACCCTCTGTTCATCAGCTCCCGTTCCTCACAATGAGCTGTTGTTCCAAATTGACTGACCGCTGGATATCTGGCGGCATTCAGTAGCTGAACCAGGAGTGAGCACTTTTTAGCCTCTGATACCAGTTGTACGTGCCTGTGGTGGTGACATTTCCATCCACCTTTGGTCGTCATCTATCAGGTCAGTGCTTAAGCGCTATTTCGATGTGCGCCGCTGTGCCTGCGGCGCTGATATGCGGAGATACGGGGTAGACTTCTTCGTTTCCTCGAAAAGAAGCCGCCGGAGGCTACATGGGGTCGGTGTATTGCCCTGCGGGCGGCCTTCTTTTCTAGAAAAGAAGCAAAAGCACTGGTGGGGCCTCGCAGAGCTACCTTTTTTGCTTCTTTTCGGAGAAAAAAGAAGCCGCCGGAGGCTACATGGGGTCGGTGTAGGGTGGCCTTCTTTTGGGGCCTCGCAGAGCTACCTTTTTTGCTTCTTTTCGGAGAAGAAAGAAGCCGCCGGAAGCTACACGGGGTCGGTGTATTGCCCTGCGGGCGGCCTTCTTTTCTAGAAAAGAAGCAAAAGCACTGGGGGAGCCGCAGAGCTGTCTTTCGCTTTCTATTTTTGGAAAATAATATTTTTGCGCTTTTTGGGCGTCTAATTTGGAATATAAAAAGAGACCGATTCCCTTCCTTTTTTTTTTTTTTTTTCTTTTGCTCATAGTCGACAGCAGTCGGCTGCTTCTCTCGCTTGATCTCAGCGACTCTTGCATATTCTAAACGCCGGCTTCTTTGGACAGCTCCTGTCAACCTCCAACGCACAACCAAGCGCCGTAGAATTACCGGCCCTCACACCCACAAAAGAAGCTACAGCACTAATTGCCTCGCAGAACTACCTTTTTTGCTTCTTTTCGGAGAAAAAAGAAGCCGCCGGAGGCAACATCGCCAATGTATTGCCCTGCGGGCGGCCTTCTTTTCTAGAAAAGAAGCAACCACTACTCCAGACATTACATAATCCCTGTGCGGCGTCTCGCAAGAATTGGGACCCAATTCAGCAGCACCCTCCTCCTCCCCCCCGGAGCACAGAGATCTTTTCCACTGCTAAAAAAAAATCCAAAAAAAATAAAGAATGCTGGCGTTGGAAAAGAGATTAGCACAGCTTGCGGTTAAACGTGCGTGCCGTCTGGCACAGAATGTGTCCAGTCGTGGCGGCGAGAGCACCGTGACCAAAACGGACAGCTCTCCAGTGACCGTGGGCGACTTCGGGGCCCAAGCGGTCATCATCAATGCACTGTGCTCGGCATTCCCTCACGATAAGGTCGTGGGGGAGGAGAATGCCGACCGGTTGCGCAACGACGAGAGTCTCCGGGACGAGGTCTTCAACCAGATTGAGCTGGCCAACCAACAGACTGAGGAGCATTCCAACGAAATTGGCCAAATCCACACTATCAACGAGATGATGGACGCCATCGACAAGGGTAATTTCGAGGGTGGCAGCCAGGGCCGTATCTGGGCGCTGGACCCCATTGATGGCACCAAGGGCTTTCTGCGTCGCGAACAGTATGCGGTCTGTCTGGCGTTGATGATCGACTCCAAGGTTGTGCTCGGGGTCATTGGATGCCCCAACCTGAACGGTGGATCGCTCTACACAGCCGTCAAGGGCCAGGGCGCCACCTGTCAGCCACTTTCGGGCACCATTGGGGTTGAAGAGCGTGAGATCAAGTTTAACTCCATCTCCGACGTCACCCAGGCGTCCTTCTGCGAGTCGGTCGAGTCTGGCCACTCATCTCACGACGCCAATGCTCAAATCGCAAACATACTCGGCATCACAAAGCCGTCGGTGCGAATGGACAGCCAGGCAAAGTACTGCTCAATCTCCGAGGGTCGTGCAGACATTTATCTGCGACTGCCCGTCAGTGCTATTTACCAGGAGAAGATCTGGGACCATGCTGCTGGCAATGTTCTTGTCACTGAAGCCGGCGGCCAGGTCTCGGACATCTATGGCCATGAGCTCGACTTTGGTCTTGGTCGCACCCTGTCTGCGAACAAGGGGGTAATTGCCTCTGAAAAGTCCATTCACCAACAGGTCCTTGCCGCTGTAAAAGAAACTTTAGACTCTAGAAAATGAATTCTTCTCCGCCTCTCAAGCTCGCTCGTCAATGGCCTCCGGCGGATTCTTTTCTGAAAAAGGGAGGCCACCCGCAGGGCTTATGTAGACCTCAAATTCTGAGCTTTCGCTGGTAACGCTAGCATTGGATGCTGTGTGTATGCAACAGCTGATCTCCTTTATAAAACTCCTGAGATGGGGAATTTTTTTTATTCAGTTACGCCCTCATCCATGGACAGCGGTCTCACAGGGTAAAGTACGTTTTAGTGCTCAAATAAAACTGGCGCGTAAATCTCCTGATAGCTGTCGACCAAGTTGGCCCAGTTGTTGTGGAAAACTTTTGGGAATGGCAATGGACCATTCTTTGCATGGGCCTTTATCAGGTTGAAGAGAGTGGTCTAGGCAGACGATTAAAAACGTATTTTTACCGTTTTAAACCTGAAATCATTTTGAGACTGGAAAGATTCCTACGGGAGCAACGAATCCCGCAGTCTTCTCTTTGAGAGTTGCGTACTGAATCGTATCTCAGAGTACAGCACACTTTTCCTAATTACTGAGTATCGGCTGCAATTATCTCAATTTCAGAGTCTTTTTTTTTTTCTCTGAGTTCTTTGCCAGAGTGTTGTTTTAACAAAAAGTAACAAAATAAGCTATCCAATTCAATTTAAATCAAAATAGCCCCTACGATAAACTAGCGAAACTGTCTTATACTGCCAAGGAACATGTCGTGATATGGTATATTGTTGGCTTGTTGTTTACCGATCTTATTTCCTGTGTCAGAATCCAACCATTCGTGTGACCCATGTCTGCATTGTTAGTAGTTCTTCCTAAAGAATAAACAGTGCAGCGAATCTATTATGTTTTTACCTGTACAACACTCTGAAAAGATGACCAGCCCCGGCGCGGTATTAAGTGCTGGAAGAGCATATGGATTCCATTGCCTCAAGTGGCTTCTTTTTTTTTTTTTTTTCTGGAAAAGTCTCCGAAAGAGAGGGAAAAACGGTAGCTCTGCGATGCCCGGTTGGTGGAGGTCTTAACTCGGCAACGCCACTGATTTTGCTTCTTATCTGGAAAAGAAGACCACACCATACCCAGTGAGACGTTAAGTTCGCCAGCGTATGGGATCGATTGCTCTGGTGATATCGTTCCTCCGCAGAAGAAGAAAAAATGATAGCCGTGGGAGGCAATTAATTCTCTCGTGGCTAATTGAGCTCTGTGAGACAGTGCTTTTATTTTTTTTGCAACAAAAGACGGCACTCATGTGTGGTTCCATAAACCATTGAAACTATAAAAGTTTTGTAAGTGAAAATCTGTCCACCGATAATGACCTTAGCATTAAGAAGTTCCCCAAATCCCGGCTCGAATCAAACGTGTGAGTATTTGGCCTCCGCAACGGTATCAAATCATAGGCGTTCTTTACTTTTATAGACCATGAGAGTAGAAGCATTATTCTTGCCATGTTGCAAAACAGGGAAAATATTTGTTCAAAGACTAATATCTGCCGCTGCTGTAGTATGTCTTACACACTAGTCAAAGGTAAGTTAGTCATTCCTTTTACTTTCTCCATCGAACGAGACTTGGAAAAAAAAAAAAAAAAAAAAAAAAAAAAAAAAAAAAAAAAAAAAAAAAAAAAAAAAAAAAAAAAAAAAAAAAAAAAAAAAAAAAGAGACAACCTTGACAGGATAGTGAAGGTAATAATAGCCACTGTTTACGGATCGATCAGACACCAAACATAAAATAAAATTGAAAATGTAGTGATTAGAAAAACTCTAGAAGCAGCGTCCGTGATTGAGAATAAAGAGTAGACATTTGTGGGCCTGATCCGAACCTTAAGGACGCTCATTTTTCCTATTGGTTCAATTTTATCTAACTCAGCTACATAATTGAAATGAAAAATAAATATCACACAACTTCAAATGATTCTACTCCATCGGATATAGTTAGTAATAGGATGTCGTGAACAAGCTCCTTCCGAGGACCCCCTTTATTCTGATATCAGTCCAATCGTATAACTGGACAAAATCTTTATATTGGAGGGACGAGCGATGTTCGACAATGAACTCGATACAGTCTTCCATATCAAACAAAGAATCCACAACGGATAAGCACTATGAACGCTATAGTGACGTGAATCATAGCCACCATCAACATGTAGTTTTGAAACACCACATGAATCCGAAATGGTTTCAATACATCGTAATGTAAAATGCGACACTACATCTGTTCCCTTTATGGGTACGGCACAACTAACAGTACGATGTGCAAAAAGCGCCGGGCGCCGCCCATATCCATTTGAGTGAATCCATTAAAGAACATACAACACGAAACGGCTCCAAATATAGACAACATTGGATAATACCAAAAGTCTGGATAGCATAAGATTAGGTTCGCACAAGCTTAGAAAATAAGGTGTGTCACATCAATTTTCGCCGTTCCGCAACGGGCACCCAAAATAAAGAAGACCTTACTGGCTTGGGGCAACGACTTGACCAGAGCCATGGGCCATGAAGCAGCGTGCCCTTATCATTCTCAGTCAGGTGATAAGTGCATTTGCGCTCACATGAATACGGGTTCCCGAAACTGCTTCAAAGCGGTGATTTATAGGATACAACAGATGGCAGAGGGAGCCAACGCCAGAAGCATCGAACAACAATATCTGAAGGCGGGGGCTAGTACTGCGGGTCGGTCCATTTGTATCGGCGTTTCTCATTCAACCTGTTAGACGGCTATTAAGTGCGTCGTGCTTAGGTTTCCTGAGCGACCTTAATCGCGAACCTTTGAGACGCAACGGGCGGAGCTTAAGGTTAAATACAAACCACTGATCCTGTCTGATATCGCATAAGCATCAAACATGCAAACCTAGACGCTGACTACGATCTACAGACACGCTCTAAGTGCACTCATCACCTCCGGCGGCTAAACAATGTAGCTCCGCAAGGTCTACCGCTACACATGGGGTCAATGCACCTCCGGCGGGTGCACACGGGTCCAATGTGCCTCCGGCGGCTTCTTTTTTCTCCGAAAAGAAGCAAAAAAGGTAGCTCTGCGAGGCCGCCCATAACAACAAAAACCATTGCGCAGGGGAATTGCCTCCAACGAAACATCGCTCTACCAGGCCCATCACGTGGTGCCGTGAAAAAAAAAGCCAGTGCTTTTGCTTCTTTTCTAGAAAAGAAGGCCGCCGGCAGGGCAATTGCATCCAGACGTAGCTCTGCGAGACCGATCACGTGGTGCCGTGAAAAAAAAAAAAAAAGCCAGTGCTTTTGCTTCTTTTCTAGAAAAGAAGGCCGCCCGCAGGGCAATTGCCTGCGTTGTAACGTAGCTCTGCGACGCCCATCACGTGGTTCTGCCAAACCTGCCAGTGCTTTTGCTTCTTTTCTAGAAAAGAAGGCCGCCCGCAGGGCAATTGCATCCAGACGTAGCTCTGCGACGCCCATCACGTGGTGCTGCCAAACCAGCCAGTGCTTTTGCTTCTTTTCTAGAAAAGAAGGCCGCCCGCAGGGCAATTGCCTCCAGTGAACGGTCACGTGGTGCTGCCAAACCAGCAGTAGTGCCTTTTAAAAAGTCGACCGCCGACGATGTATACGCATATAGCCGGATCACGTGACAGACAACAACAACAACAACAAGGAGCACTGAAGGGCGGGTTCTTTGTTGCCGGGGAAAAGGGCGCGGCTGAAACAAGGAGGCAGTTTCGTCCCAGATCGGCCGAGGAGAGCAGAGTGATGATGACGTTGCGTTTTCGAGTTCCCAAATAGCAGTCACAGGAGTCTGCGGCGGCTGGTTTCGGTACCCAGGCTCTGGGGTGGGCTGGTGGGGAGTCGGCACGACGCCGGAGCTTCGGAAGCAGCGATCCGTCCTTAGGTGAGATCGCGTGTGAGTGAGGGCTCATAGAGAATGTATGCTGGCTGCTCTCAATATACGGAGCACACACACACACACACCAGGGTCCTCCCACTCTCCGGATGGAAAAAGGGGAGGTGGTGGGCCCTTAACTTTGCTGCCTCGGGGGAAAGGCAGGGGGGGAGCAGCGCTCCACGGGAAAGGTGAGACTGAGTCAGGTAGGCCAGAGTGAGCCGCAGAGCCTGAAGGATGGAAAAAGCCGGAAGGGCTGGGGGGCCGAAATCGCCCGAGGCGGCATTTATTTTTTTTTCTTTTCATTCCTGCTGAACCTTGTGCAGCAATTTTGCCGAGAGACGTATTTATTATTTATATACACCAGCCCACGGAGAGCGCCCTTTTTGTGGACTGCATGCCCGAACGCTTTACTATTCTGTTGCTGCCCCAATTGTCATGACCGGCGCCAAACCAAAGTACGTGCCCATCCGTCCGTCGCTGCGTCCGCTGCTGCCCAAGCCCGACGAGTCCAAGCGGGTGTCCAAGGCAGCGCCCAAGAAGAAGAGTGAGTGTGTGTGTGTGCCAGCAATTGTTCTGCGGCCGTGTTAACGATGAGTTGTAGCCCCGACCACCACAGCGAAGCCTGTGTCGTCCGCTAGCAGGAAGCCCTCCACTAACAAGAACAATGAGCCGGCCAAAAAGAGCCCTTCTGCTGGCAATGGTGGTGGTGGTAGTGGCGATGCCACCACCACTACCACTACTACCACGATCCAGCCCTCCACGATTTCACCAGCATTGATCAACAAGAAGACCAAACCGTCGCCCGGTGGCCCGCTGAAGACCAACCACCACGACTTCGTCCTCACCGCATACTCGTCGCCGCCATACCCGATACCGCTGTGGGACGACCCGGAACGGTCCGTCTCGCTCACGCTCGAGGATGAATACACAATGTCCGAGCATCTGCTGTCGCTCGAGTCCTATCTGACCCCAGAGCCCGAGGACGACGCTCACGACATACCCGTCTACATTAATGACGCCGATGACGACACGAACACGCTTAATAACGACCCCTTAAGCTTTCTCAGTAACGCTATAAATATCTAATCTAACTAGCCCTTTCCATCCACCACTCCCACGGCGGCGCAAGCCACCGCTTCCCGCCGTTCAGTCGCGGGTAGACGTCCTCGAAAAAGAAAATCACGTGGCCCACCATCACCGACAGCAGCTGCACCCGGTAGTCCGCGCCGTTGACTACGACCCCGAACGCCCCGAGCACCCACGGCAGGTACGGGGCCGTGAAGGTGAAGAGTCCCAGGAAGGACAGCTGCACAGTCGGGTTCCGTCGCGACCACAGGTACACCAGGCAATTGGACAGGTGCGGCCCCAGAAATTGCACCCCGTTGCCGGTGATCCACGGGGTGATGGCCAGCAGCGCCATCCCCGTGATCGCGAGCAGCCACAGGTAGTCCTTCGTGCGGTTGTGGTAGAAGCCCTCCTCGAGCTCCCGGCTGTAGCGGATGATGAAGAAGCCGTAGAACACAAGGTCCAAGCTGAGCGGACCAAAGTACAGAAATGTGGTCACCATCCGCCAGTATTCCCCCTCGAACACCACCTTGCGGTAGTTGTACATCAGATCCATGCGGCTGACGATCCCGCATTGCTCCAGAAACGCCAGTGCTGCCGTCCCGCACGTCCAGCACCGCGTGACGGTGGGCAATTCCATGAACCAGTCCAAAGGTCGTTCCATCGTCGTATGCTGCTGCTGCCACTCTGTGCGCTATGGTGGTGGTGGTGGTGGCTCTGCTCTCTGCTATCTCACTGTGAGTTGGGAGTTTAACAAACACTGTGCATATGTGGCGCGGTAGGCGACAGTTCGATTCCCGGGATGTGCAAGCACTGTGCACAAAAACAGCAACGTTAACAAAAATTAATTAAAAAAAAAAAGTTTAAACTTTCTTCAGGGGCTAATATAAATTAAAAGTGAAAATTTTATTTCCTGCGCGTGCAGTTGCGCACTGCAGGCTGGATTGCGTGCTAGCTAATACTAACTATAAGGGTCTGGATCGCCTCCTGAAGCATTTTTGCATACAAAACATATCGTGCCCTTCCATCCGGACCCGGTCAGTCCGCTCCCGATCCCTTCCTCACGCTATTCGTGCATGCATAGTCCCCGGCCCCCTACACATGCAACCGAGGGATCCGTCCGTCGCGCCGTTAAAATATTTCGTCGATCCGCTGATCCCCGTTTACTGCCCTTTCAGCCGCACTCGTCGAAGACGAGAGCTACCGGGTCGTGTATTGCCCTGCGGGCGGCCATCTTTTCTAGAAAAGAAGCAAAAGCACTGGTGGAGCCTCGCAGAGCTACCTTTTTTGCTTCTTTTCGGAGAAAAAAGAAGCCGCCGGAGGCTACATGGGGTCGTGTATTGCCCTGCAGGCGGCCCTCTTTTCCAGCAAAGAAGCAAAAGCACTGGAATTGCCTCGCAGAGCTACCTTTTTTGCTTCTTTTCGGAGAAAAAAGAAGCCGCCGGAGGCTACACAGGGTCGGTGTATTGCCCTGCGGGCGGCCTTCTTTTCTAGAAAAGAAGCAAAAGCACTAGAATTGCCTCGCAGAGCTACCTTTTGCTTCTTTTCGGAGAAAAAAGAAGCCGTCGGAGTCTACACGGGCCGCGTATTGCCCTGCGGGGGCCTTCTTTTCCTGGAGGTACTCTTGGTCTCTCAGGGCTACACTTTTTGCTTCTTGCGACACTTCTTCTTTGGGGAAACACCCCTGACGATCAGTTGTATATCTGAGCCGCATTTACGCCGCAGATCCTGTGGCGCAGGGTTAGGGTTAATTACTATTGTGATATATACGGTGGTGGAGAGTTGTGCCAATCACACACCATTAATTGGCCCACCCACACACGGCACACACATTTGATTCTGATTAAACATGGCGGAGAGGGAGGCTCTTGGAGCAAATTGGACGGAGGAGCAGGAGGCAATCCTGCAGGGGCCATACAACTATCTGCACAACGTCCCTGGGAAGGACTTCCGGCCACAGCTGATCGCAGCGTTCAACAGCGTGCTGAAGGTGGCGGATGAGCACAAGCTGGGGATCCTGAGCAGGGTGATTGAGATGCTGCACACATCGTCACTGCTCATTGACGACGTAGAGGACAACGCAGCGCTGCGGAGAGGCTATCCAGTGGCGCACTCCATGTTCGGGACGGCACAGACCATCAACTCTGCGAACTATATTTATTTTGTGGCGCTCCAGGAGGCGCTCCGTCTCTCCAGCGACAAGGAGAGCATCGTGGCCATTTTCACCGAGGAGCTCATCAACCTCCATCGCGGACAGGGAATGGATCTCTACTGGCGCGAGACGCTGCATTGCCCCAGTGAGGACGAATATCTGGATATGGTCATGAACAAGACTGGGGGACTGTATCGACTGGCCGTGCGGCTGTTGCAACTGCTGAGCCCCACCAAAGTTGAGCTGATTCCACTGGCAAACCTGTTTGGGGTCATTTATCAGATCCAGGACGACTATCTGAACCTGCAGTCGTCGGTGTACTCCACCAACAAGGGCTATTGCGAGGACCTCACCGAGGGCAAGTTCTCGTTCCCCATCATCCACGCCATTCGCTACGACGAGTCCAACAAGGAGCTGCTCAACATTCTACGGCAGAAAACAGAAGACCGCCAGCTCAAGGAGTATGCTGTCAACTACATGCGCGACGTCTCTGGGTCCTTTGCCCATTGCAGACGCACCATTGAGCGGTACCGAGTCCAGAGTATCAGCCTCATCTCCGAACTCCGGGATGCCGGCGTTGACACATCGGCGTTGGAGAGCATCCTGCAAAAGATGCTGGCCATTGGGCAGCTGTAACGAAGTAACGCAATTCTAATTTATCATTTCTTCTCTCATCTACACCAGCTCCGGACAGAGGCTCACGTAGCCTCCGGCGGCTTCTTTTTTCTCCGAAAAGAAGCAAAAAAGGTAGCTCTGCGAGGCCCCATCAGTGCTTTTGCTTCTTTTCTAGAAAAGAAGGCCGCCCGCAGGGCAATACGTAGCCTCCGGCGGCTTCTTTTTTATCCGAAAAGAAGCAAAGAAGGTAGCTCTGCGAGGCCCCACCAGTGCTTTTGCTTCTTTTCTAGAAAAGAAGGCCGCCTGCAGGGAAATACGTAGCCTCCGGCGGCTTCTTTTTTCTCCGAAAAGCAAAAAAGGTAGCTCTGCGAAGCTTCACCAGTGCTTTTGCTTCTTTTCTAGAAAAGAAGGCCGCCTGCAGGGCAATACGTAGCCTCCGGCGGCTTCTTTTTTCTCCGAAAAGAAGCAAAAAAGGTAGCTCTGCGAGGCCCCACCAGTGCTTTTGCTTCTTTTCTAGAAAAGAAGGCCGCCCGCAGGGCAACATGGCCCCCGTAAGATGGATAAATTATATTTCTATTTGGCGTCAATCATGATAATCTGGGGGTTTGGGTATGCCCTTGGCTTCGTTATATACACGCAAACACGACGACTCGTGCCAGTCGAACGAGTCGGATTGCAGACAGCTGCATCTGAGCTTCTTTGCGGGCTGGTTTGCAGGACAGTGTCTGAAGGGTGTGTGCTCGTAACCGATGTCGTCGAAGAAGTGGACCTGATCCCTATCCATGAACAGAGAGACGGCCAGGGAATGCACGGGAGCGTCACCCCACCGCTCGTAGAAGAAGCCACCGGACTTGTCGAGATAGTTGAAGTAGTCCTGGTAGATGTTGCCCCGCCAGAAGTCCATGTCGGCAATCTCAAAGTTGGTCCAATAGTGGCAGAGGTTGTATTCTTTACGGTTCTCCTTGTCGCGGACAAAGTTCTGGAGGGCGTTGGGATGAACATAATCCGGATGCTTGTCCATGAACTCGACCGTGTGGTTCCAGAGGGTGGGGATAGTGTCCCTGAACTCGGTGATGGAGATTGTCCAGCCGTACTTCTTGTTTTCCTCGCGCATGAACCTAAACACATCGTACTCAATGTCGCAGAACATGCGGGTGCCGGGCTCCACACGCCAGTAGTAGCGGTATTCCTGCATGAGCGGGTGCTGGAAGAAGAAGCCGCTCTCGAACCGACACATGTGGCGATAGGACTCCTTATCGCCGTAGATGATGCCCTTCTCCTTCATTTTCTTGCGGGCCTCGGCCGCCTTCTTCTGGTCGATCCAGTCCGGATACGACCAATGCTCTTTGGGGATGACCCCGAACTTGGCTGTTCCGCTGATGAGCGACGACACCACCCGCTTGAACTCGTCGCTGAACGCCTCCTCGTTGAGGAAGACCCAGTCATAGTGGTAGCGGGAGTTGAACCGATCCTCAACCGACCGGATGGGATCTAGCAGATCCTTGAGATCCTCGTTGCGGGCCAACGTCACAAACGCAGCCTTCTCACGCTTCCCCGTCAGCTTGGCCTTGCCTTCGCTCAACGCAGAGTTGACATGCTTGGTCACCGCCGCGGTCCGTTCCTGGTCCGCATTCCACACGGTGTAGGTTATGAGCGCGGTTGCAATGGCCGCCACGAGCCAGTAGATCAACCGGGAGTACATCTTCATGGCCACACAAACACACGTCTTATGCACACGGATGCAGTGTAGGAGATGAAAAAATAAAAATAAAAATAAAAAAGGAAAGAAAGAAAGAGAGTTCAAAGCCTAAGCCACGCAAAAAAAAAAAAAAAAAAAAGTTTGTGTTGTCAGATAATAACACTTCTGGCATCAAAGCCGAACAGAAGTGTAAAAAAAAAAAAAAAATGTTCCTAACCTCCCGCGCACCAGCCTCGCGCTGGGCCCAGGGGTAAAAAAGAAACGTTGTCACCTTTTTCCGCATCCGGTAACTAACACCTTTCAGGCTCCGGAAAAGAAAGAGAGAGCAAATGGGAAGTTGAGCTGTCGCAGAAGTAGCAACACCCAGGCTAGCGCTGCGCAGTGGCATGGCGGTCAATCACCGTTTGGCGCGATGGCGGTGCTATTAATTCGAGTCGTGGAAAGTAGTTGCGTGCGGCTGAGACCGTCTCTGTAGAGTATACGTGATGTGTGTAGTGTGAGTGGTGGGGGTGAGAGGGAGGAGGGAAAGGCTATAAAAGGGGATGCTACCCCTCTCGTGTGGCCTCAAAACGTATAGGTAGCAGTGCGAGGTACTGTGTACTTTTGTTTGGCAGGACAAAGTAGCCTCCGGCGGCTTCTTTTTTCTCCGAAAAGAAGCAAAAAAGGTAGCTCTGCGAGGCTCCAATGGATTTGCTTCTTTTCGCTCCCACCGGTGGCTTCTGCGGGATGGGAGTAGATGTCGACGTGGTGTGGTGAAAGCAGCGCTTGTCTTTGATAGGAAGAAGGTTAGCTGCATGAAAATATGTGGCAGCGTTTGTAGAGTTTATGCAGGTATAATCACGTGGTTCTGTGAAACCAGTATTAGTAGTGCTTTTTTAGGCTTCTTTTCTAGAAAACACGGCCGCCCGCAGTCAATCACGTGGTGCCGTGAAAGCACAGGAAGCCTGGTGGGGCGTCGTAAATCATGATGGTTCTGTGAGAGGCCAGTGCTTTTGCTTCTTTTCTAGAGAAGAAGGCTGTTGCTCGCAGAGCAATACTCATGAGGATTGTAGGTGTAGCCACTCACGTGATGCTGTGAAAGTAGCGACTTATTTCTTGCGCCTGGGCATTTGTGGGCCCTCTTTACCTCCTCAGAAAGGAAGTTACGGCTAGAGTGTGTATGGTTCAGCTTTTCACGTAATTCTGTGAAATCAGTGCTTGTGCGCTTTTCCAAAAAAAGCCCTCTTTACCTTCTCAGAAAGGAAGTTACGGCTAGAGTGTGTATGGTTCAGCTTTTCACGTAATTCTGTGAAATCAGTGCTTGTGCGCTTTTGCAAAAAAAAAAAAAATATGTGTCCGGTACCCGTCGGACAGATGTGGCCATAGGGTTATGGTGTCAGGTACCTGTCGGACAGATGTTGCCATGTCAGGTTCCCGCAGGACAGATGTGGCCATAGGTTATGGTGTCAGGTACCTGTCGGACAGATGTTGCCATGTCCGGTACCCGTCGGACAGATCTGTCAGGTACCTGTCGGACAGATGCTGCCATGTCTGGTACCCGTCGGACAGATGCTGACAGATGTTGCCATGTCAGGTACCTGTCGG
>JAJLUR010000120.1:0-39965 GCA_030674225.1 Blastobotrys terrestris | reverse complement strand
GGACGACATGCTCAAGGACAGCGCCTTTTTGTTGGGCGACCAATACACCGTGGCTGATGGCTACGCCTACGTGGTCACCAATTGGCTCAAAATGGTGAATGCGGGTGTCGACGCCTTTGAGTTTGCAAACGTAAAGGAATGGATGAGACGGGTCGAACAGGTTCCCTGTGTCCGAGCTGCCATGACGGCCGACGGCCTGGAGCCTTATTTCTAAACATAGAGCAATTGTAGATACTATTTAGGCCCCTATTAGAATTTACTGGAACCAAGCTCACGTAGCCTCCGGCGGCTTCTTTTTTCTCCGAAAAGAAGCAAAAAAGGTAGCTCTGCGAGGCCCCCCACCAGTGCTTTTGCTTCTTTTCTAGAAAAGAAGGCCGCCCGCAGGGCAATGTGCCTGGCGGCTTCTTTTTCCTCCGAAAAGAAGCAAAAAAGGTAGCTCTGCGAGGCCCCCCCTCCCCCACCAGTGCTTTTGCTTCTTTTCTAGAAAAGAAGGTCGCCCGCAGGGCAACACGCAGCCCCGCATGTCGTGTGTCGGACGGACTGAGATGTTATTCTAGTATAGAGCTACATGGAAATTATTTTTCGATCTATCTTAGAACTTGAGAGAGTCTTCGAAGATCTTGGTCAAGCTCTCCCGGATGACACCGTCATCAGCATGATGAACAGCTGGGGCAAGGTTCAGCACTCTGCGTTGCGGAAGAGCACCTTGAACGAGCGAATCAATGTTAGAAGAAGTGAATCCAAAGTCGGAAATACCCCGTGGTTGGTCTCCAAGTTTGTTATAGAGGAAATCTTGAAGAGCTTCGCTCAAAACCTCGCCAGCAGACTCCAGCTTGACGTTGCTGGTGTCGACACCGAATAATCTGGCAGCTTCAAGATGTCGCTCTGGGTTGGAGGCAGCGGTGAACTTGAACACTGCTGGGGAGGTCACAGCGACAGAAACACCGTGTGGGATGATTGGGTGGCCAACATCATATTGATAATGCTGGTAGCCTGGGTTTTGTGAGGACAATGGATAGGAGAGACCGTGACACAAATGCACACCAGCGTTGCCAAAACCGACACCAGCAAGAGTAGCACCCAGGATCATGTTCTCCTGGGCTTCATAATCTTCTGGGTCATGAACGGATCGGGGCAAGTATTTGATACACATTTGAAGAGCAGCCAGAGAGAAGACATCGGAGATAGGGTTTGCACCTTGATATGCTGGTCGCAGCTTTGGATCAGCTGGACGAGGCGATCTCTCGTTGTATGGGATTGCAGTGTAGGATTCCAAAGCGTGGCACAACACGTCCAAGCCGGATGCCGCCTTGACGGACTTGGGCATGGACTGAGTGTTCAATGGGTCGACAATTCCCAACGTAGGCTTCAATGATCTAGATGCAATCCCAGTCTTGGATTTCTGCGACACCAAGTCGAAGATGGCAGTTCCGGTAGTTTCGGAACCGGTACCAGCCGTGGTTGGCACGGCAATTAAAGGATTCAAGGATTTGGTGATTGGCTTGCCGGCTCCCACTGGTGCATTCACGAATTCCATCAGGTCAGCCTCGGGGTAGTTTTGGAACAAGTTGGCAATCTTAGCGTAGTCAATGGCAGATCCACCTCCGACTGCCAAGTATGCCTGGGGGTTCTTTCCCCGGGCCCATTCAATGGCATCCCGGACACCATAGTCCTTAGGCTCCACAATGACATCAGAGTAGATGTCGTATTTGACACCTTGGCTTTCCAGAGCCTCGATGGCCTGTTGCATAGGCTTGAGCTTGATGATGTTCGAGTCAGTGAACACGGCGACACGGTCTACTCCCATGTTCTTGAAATCCATTCCGACCTCCTTGGTCACACCGGGTCCATAACGGATGTTGCTGGCTGCCATCTCGAATGCATAATCGGTGGATGGGTTCTGCTGCTGCTTCTGGGCGAACCCACGAAGAAGGCCGGTGCTGGCGAGAGATTGGGCCTTGGTGCTGCAGCCATGGCATGGACAGCTTGGGGGATGGTTCTGGATGTGTCTCAACAGACCAAGCGCTCGTTGCTTCTGTGATTGGGCGAGTCTCACTGACATTCTGACGTTTTCTATATACAATCTGGTTGGTATTTGTGATGGACCGGAACAGTGTTGGTATTTTAATTCCCCGACTCCGTTTTTTATATGTGGGGTTCGCGGAGCCGCCGCTAGCGGGTAAATCATCCGAACTCCACATTTCGGATCTATATTTTTCCACCTTTTGGCGGCGGTGTCGGAGGATTTGTTGGCTAGGTTCCGTCTGCGCCATTGGCGGTAGTTGGCTTTAGCCTATTCAAGCGGCTTCCCCTGATACAGCAGAGTACTGTGTAGGTACCTGCTTCGTGTGGAACGCAGCGAGCACTGTGTAGTGGACGTCTGCATATATCCCTGTGCTCAACCGGAGCCGTGGTAAGCACGTTTAGTTGGAGCTAACTATTGACCTGACGCTATTGGATCGCGTCTGTGTATGCATATTTAGATAGAATTGAGCTGTTCTGCGGTCCCGATTCAACCTCATTGCATATAAGCCTGTGAAGGTCGTTTGATCAGAAGTCAATCCAAAACGTTTATACCCGCTGAATACATCTAAAAGAGAGAGTAGAGAGGTTGGTCAAGGACGGATTTATATGGAATCCAAACGCGCTGGGGCTAGATATGCCATGCCCTATCGAACGCATCACGCTCCATGGGGCTGCATATATGGATGTGCCCTGCGGGCGGCCTTCTTTTCCAGAAAAGAAGCAAAAGCACTGGACTCACGCAGCTGAACACATCGGTATAGTAAAATGCCTCGCAGAGCCACCTTTTTTGCTTCTTTTCGGAGAAAAACGAAGCCACCGGAGGCACACTCTGAGAACCTGGGGGACGGTAGAGCCTTTCAGAGCTACCTTTTTTTTTTTTGCTTCTTTTCACCGCCAGCGGGCACTTCAACCAGCACTAGCACTAGTACTGCGTGTGGTGGGAGACACGTGACCGGTGATCGACAGGGACGGACATCAAACGTTATGCATTCTAAAAAATAAATATGCAGACACAAAGCTACCTAAACGACATTGTCGGCTTGAGACTGCCTAGGGTGCCGCGGAACACGACCGACTCAATGTCAACGTTTCCCCCAGAAGGAAACGTGCTTGTCATCCGGAGAAGCACATAGCGTGCCGGGATTGGGGTCTCGAGCGTGGCCCGAAGCTGCCGTGCGTCCCTGTTGTTAGAGATGGTGCCCAGAACGATTGGGGGGAGTGTATCAGCCTCGGGCTTGTACCGACTAGCTGACAGCGGGGTGTGTACTTTACAGGGCCGACATAGCGGGTCCCTTGAGCATGCGCTTAGATCCATCTGGCGGGGTCCCGCTGACGTCCGGAATTGGGCATCATCATATTTCGGGACCAGCGACTCGTACACGACTGCACAGGTGTCCTCGACGGCCGTACCGTTTTCAAAGATGATGTGGCGTTCCTTGCTGCGGGAGGGGAACAGGACCGAGGTCGACCTGAAGTCTTGATCCGGGGTGAAGAGCTCGGCCAGCTCTGAGTTGCGCAGAAAGCGGTCGCTGCGCTCTATCAGTAGGTGATTGTTCATGGACAGAAATACGGCCACGTGCTCCACAGGGTTCGTATACCCCGACCGCGGCGGCGCCGTTATGGTGATGTCTTTAATGTTGGCCTGAGCGTCTGTCAGACGCAGGATGAGGTTGCAAGTGTTCCGCTTGCTGCAGTACACGCTGTCTTCTGCCTTCAACACGTTCGTGCTGGGGTAGCGGACGCTGTATTCCCCGCCATCGCACAGCTCCGTCTCTGTCTGCAGCACCGGGTACTCGTATGTCATGGGAATTCGCATGCGTTTTTGCTCGCTGCCGGCTCTTTGTTAATAAGACAGCCAGTTCGTATTCCCGTTGCGATAACGATCACGTGGTCCCGTGAGCCGCACACAAAATCACCCGCCAAAAAAAAAAAAAAAAAAAAAAAGCACGTGACCAGGGGTTGTGTGTGTATTGCCCTGCGGGCGGCCTTCTTTTCTAGAAAAGAAGCAAAAGCACTGGAGTTTCACCGCACCCACGTGACTAGCAAACGCTCAGAAACCGTCGGAGCCAATTGCCTTACAGCGCACCACGTGACTAGCAACGACTCAGAAACCGTTGGAGATAACACCTGTTTTTGGGTAGTTGCCCTGAGTGAATGGCTTTCTTTTCTAGAAAAGGAGAAGTAAAAAGCACTGGCGCCTCGTAATCGTAGAAGGAGCCGTCGGAGGAAATGACGGCCCTCTTTTTCCAGAGAAAGCAAACGCACTGGAGTTTCACCGCACCACGTGACTAGCAATCGCTCAGAAACCGTCGGAGTCAATTGCTCTACAGAAGCTATCTTATTGTAACACCTGTTTTTTCGGGTGATTCGCCTGCAGAATTGGCTTTCTTTCCTAGAAAAAAGACGTAGGGCCCCGTAGAAGGAGCCGTCGGAGACAATTGCCCTGCGGGCGACCTTCCTTTCTGGAATTGCCTCGCAGAGCTGCCTTTTTTGCTTCTTTTCGGAGAAAAAAGAAGCCGCCGGAGGCTACTCAGAGCAAAGGACAACCGTTGTGCGGCTGAATGGTGGACTGACATATACGCAGCAGCAGTGTAAAGGGGTCCGGGTTGGGAACTCAGCTCAAGAGTTGTTGTTTTTTTGTTGTGCAGATTTTGGGTGAAGGAGGTTGGGTAGTTCCTTGGGAGAGAGGCAGATACAACCACAGCCAAAAAAAAAGGATTTTTGTCGTTTTCACCACTCACACACACACCGCCTCTCAACAAGCATTCGTTGATTTTAATTAACAATGGCTGAACCTATCAAGAACAAGAGACTGAACGACTTGGCTAACGCTCCGACGCCACAGAACACACCAGCATCGGCTGGGGCGTCCTCCTTTGGTAGCAGGGCGGCCCCCCCTAGTGTTTCGACAATCCGTGAAGAGGACAATGGTGGCGCTGGCGGAGCGCTGGGTGGTATTGCAAACAACCCAGCGTTGTTGTCCATGATCCAGGGCAAGCTGGGAAGTCTTGTGGGTCGCTCGAGTGGCTACATTGAGTCATTGCCAAAGCCGGTTCGCGACCGGATAACTGGGCTCAAGGGCGTCCAGGCTGAGCACGCCAAGTTGGAGGCGCAATTCCAGGAGGAGCTGTTGGAGCTGGAGAAGAAGTATTTTGCCAAATACGAGCCGCTGTATGAACGAAGATCCAAGATCATTGTCGGGGACATCGAGCCTTCCACCGAGGAGTTCGAGGCCGGCAAGTCGTTGGAAGAGGATGACGAAGGTTTGGAGCAGATCGAAGAGGAGGATGAGGAGGACGCTAACAAGAAGGAGAACCAGGATCCACAGGAATCCGTCGTTCCTTCCGATGTCAAGGGTATCCCCGAGTTCTGGTTGACTGCGCTCAAAAACCTCGTTCCAGTGTCCGACACCATCAGCGAACGGGACGAAGAGGCGCTCAGATACCTCACCGACATCAGAATGAAGTACTTGGAAAAGCCTGGCTTTGCGCTGTTGTTCCAGTTTGCCGAGAACCCATTCTTCTCCAACAAAACGCTGTCCAAGACCTATTTCTATCAAGAGGAGACTGGCTATGGTGGCGACTTTATATATGACCATGCTCAAGGCGACGACATTGAATGGAAGTCGCCAGAACAAAACTTGACGGTGACAATTGAGAAGCGCAAGCAGCGAAATAAGCATACTAAGGCCACCCGAACCATAGAAAAGACCATCCCAGCCGATTCATTCTTTTCGTTCTTCAACCCGCCAAAGCCTCCTGCCATGGACGAGTCTGACGGCGAAAATGAGACGGTGCCAGAGGACATTGAAGAGCGATTGGAGATTGATTACCAGTTGGGCGAGGAAATCAAGGAAAAGCTTATTCCACGTGCAGTTGATTGGTATACCGGCGAAGCCCTCGAATACGAGAACATTGACGAGTTTGATGAGGACGAATTCGAAGATGAGGCTGGTTCCGAAGACGACAGTGACGACTCCGATAGCGACGAAGATGATGATGAAGCCGGTGACAAGCCTGCCTCGGCCAAACAGCAACAAGAGTGCAATCAACAATAATGATATAGTCTTATTTGATTTAATATAATATAATATAATATATATATATATATAACCCTGTTTTGTGTGTGTGTGAAAGTTGTGCTTGCAATGTATATATGCGACTCTCTCCTTGATGCAATTTTTTTTTTTTTTTTGTTTTGGTTTTGTGGGGAAGGGACTATGCATACCACTATGCATAGCTGCAGTGAGACTAAGCAGGGGGTGGGTATTATTATTAGTTCCTAAACGGGGTATTGCGGGAAGCTGGGTAGTGTTTGGACACTGGTTAGATCTAGATTTCAGCTATTTTTATTATTATTCCTGCTGGTATCACAAGTATGTATACAAACTCATGCCCATTTCAGGAATTTGCATACTGTGCAGCTGGATACATAGTTTTGTTTCAAATACTTGGTCGATTCAGGGTTCGAGACCTATCAGAGTCGATCGTGTTTATCCTCTCTCCCATTGTGCCATCCCTTCCCTGAATGGCTAAGTTAATAATTAATACGTACTATTGTGTATCCTATATATATGTAGGCAAGGGACCACCATGCACAGCCATACTGAGATAAAGCAGGAACAGTTTCTGTGATGTAGTTCGATAGGAGTGCCCTTGGACCGGACTTCACTTGTTATGCATTATATGCATCTGCGTATTCGTATCCGCATACCACAAATATACCCCAATTCTTTAATACTACGTATCCATGGGTATATACAGAACTCCGTCGGTTTAGGCTCTTTTTCTATCATCTTTATCCTATATATATAGCCCCAGAATTAAACTGCTGGCCGTTCGAATGCTACGACATGCATTCTACTGCGCATACTGTGTGTAGCATATGAAATTCGGCTGGTGGCTGTTGTGTATAGGTGGCCTCTCTCTCTCCTCTTTGAGAATGCGGAGAAAGACTGGCTGATCTACGTCGGCGCCGACTCCCCCCGAGGCGCAAACCTGGCTATTAAGACTACACCAATATATAAAGCTGGATGAGATCAGATTATAGCTCAGACTACCATAGAAAAATGTATACTTCACCATATGGGGAAGTGGAAGAGTTTTTTTGCGGGAACATCGTGAGCTTTGTTCACAACAGCCCGTTCAACCAGCCCCAGCTCGATAAGGAGATCTATGAGGAACCCGCCACGGGAAAATCGCTCACTGCCAGACAGGCGTTTGAATTGGGTGGTAGAGTCACTTCAGCCCTGAAGAACAAATATAACATCAAATATAACGATGTGGTGTGCTTGTTCGCTCCGAATAGCATCGGAACGATGTCGTTCCACCATGGCGTTCTAGGCTTAGGTGCCGTCGTGACCCCGGCAAACACTGCCTATCTCGCCGATGAGCTCCACCACCAATTGAGTCTGACTGAATCGACCACTGTCGTCACAAGCCCCGGGTTGCGGAAGGTGGTCGATGAAGCGTGCAAAAAGCCAGGATGCAAGGTTCAACAAATCGTGTACCTGGATGACGTCCTCGAAAGTGCCAAAGACTGCCCTATCGAGCCCCCAGTTTCCCTACCAGGCGATTTGGCCAAAACTAAGGAAGCTTACTACTGCTTTTCCTCCGGAACCAGTGGGGTTCCTAAAGGCGTCGTCACAACACACTACAACCTTACTTCCAACATCCAGCAGGGAGCCCACTCAATCAAGTTTTCCAACGAAGACCCATCTGCAAAAGTCACGCTCGGATTCATGCCCATGTCGCATATGTACGGCTTGATGCACATTATCCATGGCGTTCCCTACTTTGCCTCCAAAAATGTGGTCATGGACAAGTTTGATTTTGAGGTCTTCCTACAATCCATCGTCAAGTACAACATCAGAACGCTTCCAGCAGTTCCTCCCATCATTGTTCTTCTTGCAAAACATCCGTTGGTCGACAAATATCCAATAAAGGACACAGTAGACGAGCTCTTCTCTGCAGCGGCCCCTCTGAGTGATTCAATCATTCAAGCCGTCACCCAGCGCTTAGGTTGTACCATCAAACAAGCCTATGGACTCACCGAGGCATCCCCGGTCAGCCACAATGCGAATTATAACAAGGAAATATACAACAGATACAGCGTCGGGTGGTTAGCACCGTCAATGAAGGCACGGATTGTTGACCCGGAGGGAAATGATGTGCCTGAAGGCGAGCGGGGCGAGTTGTGGTTGCATGGCCCTAACATTATGAAGGGCTATTTGAAGAACGACAAGGCAACCAAAGAAACGCTGACTGCTGACGGATGGCTGAAGACTGGAGACGTAGCGGTCATCGACAGTTCCGGGCAGTATTACATTGTTGATCGCGTGAAGGAGTTGATTAAGTCCAACGGCTTCCAAGTGGCTCCAGCTGAATTGGAGGCTATTCTGCTGTCCCATCCAAAAGTCGGCGATGCTGCCGTGATTGGACATTTCGTGGAAGAAAAGTCCACTGAATATCCCAGAGCATACATCGCACTTTCGGATCCAGAGTGTGACCCACTCGATGTCAAGAAATGGTTTGATCAACGGGTCGCTCGACACAAGAGGCTTTGGGGCGGTGTTGTTGTGCTCGATGCGATCCCGAAGAGTCCGTCTGGAAAGATCCTCCGAAAGGAACTTCGAGGCCGCAATGAGAAGCACGTCCATGGCTACACCAATTCCAAGTTGTAACCGTTAGATGGCATATATGTATCATCCTTGAATTGTAGATCCCGTAGTGTCGCCACCAATTGAGTTAGCCTAGTTTTTTTTTTTTGGTCGACCGCAGGGCACATGAACCCTGTTGGCAATTTGGGTGTAGCGCCTCCAGAGCTTCTTATTTCCTCCAAATGTTAAAAGTAGCTCTGCAAGGCATTGGTACCCCTAGGTGCCCACCGCTACGATACCAGTGCTTTCGTTTCTCTCCTGGAAACCAGCAGAACGCCCGCAGGGCATACAAAGACTCCCTAGGTTATGGCGCCCCTGAAACAGTATGCCCTAATAGGAGATTGAGATAGTCTGACTAACTGATGCTCTGTTGTTCTACAAGGCGTGCGTCCCATTGTCACCGCGGTTGGTTCAGATTACTCGCTTGTTCAAGAGTGAGAACATCCATACTATGGGAACTAAGGGGGGATTGGTTATTGGACCGTGTCACTCACTACTGGCCATTCTCAAACTGCCAACAACGGTTAACATTGCGCCAATGAGTCTTACGAATCATCATCCTACACATTGCGTGGTCTGTGCAATCTACTAGCTAACTAACTATGCCTCGCTAGCGTATGCATGATCCTCGGGTCCGTCGCCGAAGGGGACCCACCACGCCCAAAAAAAAAAAAAAAAAAAATTGAGACAGTGCTTATATAACTCCTTTGTCATCAGATTGTTTCAGTTTCCTAGACAACCACGGTTCATTGCCCGATTAGGCAGTGTAATTTCTGTTAAAAGGGTCTCGAAAAGACTAGAGGGCCAGAATAGCCTTAATGGGTACTGGGATTTTACACTGGGTCAATGCAAAAGCCCGTAATGAATGGTGCAATCGACTGAAAATCATACCACATGTAGCTATTACAGAAACATGTACTTGAATCACCTGGTGCGTTACAGCAATCTGCACAATCTGCTCCCATGTGGGTACCTCTTCTCAGTCTCCACCAGAGGTCACTTGGAAGAATCCCAGAGAATGTTTCACCAAGTTGCATTTCTCGTGATTGCCGAGAAGGCGAAGTGGAGTGAATAGGCTGTGTTTTGGATGTTCGCTGTTGTCGTGAGATCGTTTTTTTTCTTTGGTTGGTCGATCCCCCATTGTGATATTCCTAGGAATGTAGCCAACTCTATTTGGTATATAACCAAGTTACGGGTCCATATGGTATATTAAGTATATGATGCATGTGTTATGTGTGTCTTTGCATGTCGTCCACATACATTATCTTTCTGCCTCACTATGCAGATACATAAAATACATATTAGATTCATATATGTGTACGCATCTTTTGATAGCGCTCATGAAAACCCCTCTCACCACAAACATTCTATAGCCCAGCTATAACATTGATCACTACGATCATCCAATGAAACGCAACAATTTAGGTATTAACTACGCATACACGGTTACTAAGCAGGAAAAAAGGACAAACCAGATACCTGTATATTTGTGTCTGTTCCATGCAATGCAATGCAGCATATGAAAGTCCAACGGTCTCAAAGCCCGCGTGCGTGTCTGAGACATTACTTTTCCCGAAAAAAATTTTTTTGCCTCATTGGGAAAACCGGGAAAATTAAAGTTTGTGTCAGAAACGTTTATCTTATTACGTTGACTGTCAGGTAAAAGTCGGTCTCACACACGCATTAACCGTTAATTATTATTGAAGTCTAAAGTTCCCGAAAGAACCAACTCTATTCATCCCAGCACACCAATCTGATTTCTCGGCAGCAGCGCCGTTTTTCACTGCGGAACACTGCATGCATGTGCATGCAGTTAAGCCCGTGCAATCCTGCAAGGATTTTCACCGATTTTGTCCGAAGTGGGTAGCCTCATATCCCACACACCGATGTCTTATATTGTTTCTTTTTTTTTTCTTCTTTCCTTTTCAAGCTATGACCAGGCTTAGATAAAGAGACAAATTCGCCTAATTTGGTTGAAGATACTGTTGATCACATCCCTATATGGTTATCGACCTACTTTGTTCGGCGGTGATCACCGCAAATTCCTAAAATGGCAAAAACCACTTTTTTTTTTTTTTTTTTTCAAAGACTGTCTAAGACGAAGTCTATCGGTAAAATAACTGCCTACTTTTACTTTTTTTTAACCGGAAGTAATTTTTCAAGGTTATATAAAGCGACCCTAATATGCATGTTGTAGATTTTTTTTTTAAGTAAGATCTTCTAAAAAGCTTATCTTCAGATATTCATTCGTTCATTCACTCGTTCATTCTTTAAACAACTCATTCTTTCATTAACAATGCAACTTACCAACAAGGCTCTTCTCCTTTCATTCATTCTTTCTACTGTGGCCGCTGAAGGTGCTCATCACCAACATGCTAAGACCGAAGATTATGCTACCATCGATCTCGTTGAACGAGATGGTGGCTGCAAGCTTCCAGACGATAGCGACATTGTTGCTGTTACCCCAGATTCTTCCAATGCTGGCTGGGCCATGTCTCCTGATCAACAATGTAAGCCTGGTTCCTACTGCCCATATGCCTGCAAGCCAGGAAAGCTTATGGCTCAATGGGACCCATCTGCCAAGACCTACTCTTATCCAAAGTCTCAAAACGGTGGTTTGAAGTGCGGCAGCGACGGTAAAGCCACCAAGCCATTCTCTGACAAGCCATACTGTGTTGATGGTGCTGGCACCGTCAAAGTTGACAACAAGGCTGACAAGAACGTTGCTTTCTGTCAAACCGTTCTCCCAGGTAACGAAGCAATGTTGATTCCAACCAACATTGATGGTGGAGAGACTGAAACCATCGCTGTCCCAGATACTTCTTACTGGGCCGGCACTGCTGCTCACTACTACATCAACGCTCCAGGTATTTCCACCAAGGACGCCTGTGTCTGGGGTACCAAGGACAAGGCCCAAGGAAACTGGGCTCCATATGTTGCCGGTGCCAACCAAGGTGACGATGGCAACACCTTTGTCAAGATTGGCTGGAACCCTGTTTACTTGGAAAAGGACTCTCCTTTCCACGACAAGAAGCCAAACTTCGGTGTTAGAATCAAGTGTGATGGCGACAACTGCAACGGTACTCCATGCGAAATTGACCCAAGCAAGATGTCTGTCAACGAAGTCAAGGGTAGCTCCGCTGGTGGCAAGAGCGATGTTGCCACTGGTGCTGGTGACGGTAAGTTCTGTGTCGTCACTGCTCCAAAGGGCACCAAGGCTGTCATTGAAGTTTTCGAAGTTGGTGGATCTTCCAACAACCAAAAGCGTGACGCTCAAGACGATCTTGTCTCCGTTTCATCTGTTCTTGGAACCAAGACCAGAACTGTCTTGAGAAACGCTGTTGAAAGTGGTGCTGTTACCAACTCCACTGCTGGCTCCAACACTACTACTGGTTCTAACTCCACCATTGGTGCTTCTAACGGCACCACCAACGGAACTACTTCTTCTCCATCCAACTCGGACTTTAACGGTGCCTCTGGTGTCGGTATTTCCGTCTCTCTCGCTTTGGCTGGTGTCGCCGCCTTCCTCTTTTAAATGAGAGAAATGTAGAAGAAAACCTGAGACGAACCGTGACGACCAAAATTGATTTTCTTTATTGTATTATTATTTGTATAAATATGGATGTATATAGACAACTATAGATGATTTAAAAAGACTAAATTATAAAAATTTTACCTGCGGTACTTGTGTTCCTCTTCAAACTGTAACAAATATTGAAGAAAGCCTGATTATGATGAATCTAGTTCTATTTTGTATTATCACCTTCATTATTTCCCTTCTTTCTATTATTTAGACAGGTATAGATCGTTTATTGAAGATTATTTTCATGAGGCGCCGGCTCTGATTTTTGCCGGTAACGCCATCATTACCGCCACCGCCACCGGCGAAAGTAGAGTGATCTCCGATACTGCTAAACACAACCTCACTCAACACTTTGATGCTATGAACTTTACTGGACAATCAAGGAGGTCGAGGAACATAAATCTCGGAGGTAGGAATAGCTCCGGGGGGGCCAGTCGCCAATCTGTCTTGCAGAAGGCGCAGCAGGAGCGAGAGCGTCGTGAAAGGGCGCGGAAGGAGGAGCGAGCTGCGATTACAATCCAGTCGTTTTATAGAGGAAAGGAGGATCTTTACAATAGAAGGCTATTAGAACAAGCAGAGTGGGATAAGGAATTTTTAAGTGTGTTAGATGAGAACTCAATGGAGCTGAGCTTTGAGACCAGCCAACTAGAATCATGCTTGTCCAGATACTGTTTCTTCGAGAAGCCGTTGTTCAGTTTGGCAAATGAATCTTGTCTGGAAAGACTTCGATGTTTGGACGAAATAATTAGTCAAAACAGATTTGTTTCAAACCAGATTTCTACGGCCGTTTTGAACAAATTTATCAATTCGAACATGCTGCATATTTTGGAAATATATCGAAAAGAAGCAGGTGAAACGTTGAAGAACGGCAATACCTTATTTTATACCTTGAATATCATCTCCAAGTTCCCAGGGAAGGTTGACGCGCAATTCCTTGTACAATTAACAGGATTGATCAAGAAATTTTCGATACCTCGAGATGAATACTACGTTGAACAGAAGCTATGGGCTTGCACGTTAGAGTTTTCAAAGTACTCCCCACAATTATTCTGGATACATGTTTTGACCATCCCTTATTTTTATTCCAAGTGGCGGCAGTTCACAGAAGATGGTAATCTTGTCCAAAAGATTATCAATTCTGTTGTCGTCGATTCTGATATGGAGGAGGACCAGTATCAATCCGAGAAACTAGCGGGTTCCCTAGAAACTAACGAAATAAGCTGGATTCTTTCAAATCTATTAAGGCTTACTGAAAAATCTCCTTTAACAATCAAATTCCTGGGAGTATTAACAACTGTACTTTCCGTACTCTACGCTAGCTTGCAGACAAAAGGCAGGGCTCTCAATGACATCCAAGGAAGCGATGATGATGACGATGACAACGATAGCGATGGCTATAAGATGCAAGAAGACCCTAATGATTATCTCACGCGGCCACTCAATGAGTTTATAAGTGATCAATTTGTACTAGATTGCATCGACAAATTGTACACAAGGTCTTTCACAAACAATGCATTTTCTTTATTATCAGAGGAAACCTCTTCAGCATCTTCGGAGTCGGCGAGCACGGCTCGTCATATATTTGCATCATTTTATGTCACACTGATAAAAATTCACCCTACACGGAGACGAGATATTCTGCTTTACCTTTCCTTCGTTTCTGAAATGTCCGCCGCGAATATCTTCTGGCAGTCGTTCAAACAAAATTCTCTCACCTATGCATTGGCCGCAGATGGTGTTCTTAGTAAAGAAGAGATTGAAGCTATGGGTGAGAGAGATCACCAATCATGGGTGCAATTGGTGCTAACCCTAGAATTGTATTCATATTGGCTGGTTGTTGCAGATGACAGTGAGATCTTCGAGGAGAAGGCTAGAGGACTACCCATAGAAGAAGTGGAAAAACTCTCAAGCTTCCTAAAAAACATGACGTTTTCTTTTATATGGTTCTGGTCTGATTTGAAAGGTGCGATGAGATCATCTATCGCACCGTTCAAGAGACTGAAGAACGTTTCTCTCTTGGTCATGCGACAGATATATATCAGAGATTCCCGGAGACCATTTCTTGGGGAGGGTTTTTGGCTAATGACAAAGCATTTTAATATGTCAATGTTTATCTCCGGGGTAGTCGAAGAGCAAGACCGTTTATTACGGTTAGAGCATGATGAGGTTAGCGAGGAGGAAGATGCCTCTAATACCAGGAGGAGTTACCGACGACCGGCTGTCAGGCAAAAGCAGAATGTAGAACCGCGCCTGAATATTTTGCGGCAAGCTCCTTTTTTCCTTCCATTTGATGTCAGAGTGAGCATATTCCAAGAATTCATCGAGGCTGATAAAAAGAGAACTGGGATAGTTCAGGATGATTGGCTGAATCAGTTTTCGGCTAATCATGAAGTGGTGGAGATATTCCGGGGAAGGGAGCTAGAAGATGCATTCGAGAAATTTCATCGACGTGACAATATGAAGCATCGACTCCGAATAAGCTTTCAAACCGAATACGGCCCGGAACCGGGTATTGATGGTGGTGGTTTAACCAAAGAATTTTTGACGTCCGTATGTAACGAAGGCTTTGATACTCAAAAGGGATTATTCTCTGCAACTCAAAACCATCTGCTTTATCCGAATCCTGTATTAGGAATTAGTCCCCGGTTGAGTGGTATCGACGAAGATGAGAGGGAAACAAAATTGCAGCAGATTGAATTCATGGGAAAGATCATCGGCAAGTGCTTGTATGATAACGTTTTGGTAGATGTTGATTTTGCGCCATTTTTTCTACAAAAAAGCGCAGGAGTATCATATAAGAACACATTCGATGATCTTTATACGCTAGATCCCGAAATTTATAACAGTCTGGTCAAGGTGAGGAAATATCCTGGTGACGTGGAGAATGACCTCGGACTTAATTTTTCAATTGATCAAGATATCGGTGATGGTAAAAAGATCACTATAGAGCTGAGAAAAGACGGTGAAAACCTACCAGTGACAAGTGCGAATCGGCTGGAATACATTCATTCTATTGCGAACTTCAAACTAAATTCGGTTCTATCTCCTCAAACCAATGCATTTTTCAGAGGGATGTCTCAACTAATTTCTTCAAACTGGCTGAAAATGTTCAATGCTAATGAGCTACAAATGTTGATTAGTGGCGGGTCCGCAACTATCGATATCGAGGATCTCAAGTTCCATACCGAGTATGGAGGGTATTCAGCAGGATCTGAAACAGTGCAAATGTTCTGGGAAATATTCACCGAGCTCAACGACGAAGATAAATGTGCACTGATAAAGTTTGTCACGTCGGTACCCAAGGCGCCCCTTGGTGGTTTCCGCAAATTGGAACCTCGATTCGCTATTCGAAACTCAGGTTCCGATCCGGATCGTCTACCAACTGCATCAACTTGTGTCAATTTATTGAAGCTGCCCAATTATCGGGATAAGCATGTTCTAAAAGAGAAGCTATTATATTCTATCAGATCGAATGCTGGATTTGAACTCAGTTAAATGATAATAATTTAATTACACATAGTTAAAAAAGGACTGTTCCGAATCGAGCCCGTCGAACGAATATATATCAGATGTAAAGTTCAACAAATCGCGAATAAGATCTGTATCAATTATCGCCCCGCTATGAATAGTGGATGGTGGACTATTCGGGTCTAATACACCATTGCTATTGGAGTTATTGGCGGCGGAAGACAACAGTTTCGTTTGATCGTGACTACGTCGTTTCAAAAGCTCGGCTACCTTTCTGTTTTCCATTCTTCCGGTGTCAATTTTCCAATAGATGATGTCTCCAACAACTGAAATGAAAACGGAAGCGGATAGTCTGGTTCTGACCGAACAGATTGATGAAGAGAGACGACCCTCTTTGTTCATCAGCTGAATTGATTCAACTGCATTTTTGCCCCATTTATTGTGGGCTTGGTGAGATACAGTGCTATCGTTAGACGAAGACGGGTTTTGGATTTGTTTGAAAAATTTGTATAATTCAGAGATGCAGTTTAATGCTCCTTCCTCTTCAATCAGCGGCTTGTACTCCGAGGCAAGTATTTTATACAGCATGACGATGCAATAGGTTAGGTGAATTTTGACGAATACAGGTAGAGATGATACACGAAACCCTGGCTCATCCGACAGCATTGAAACGGCCTTCTTTGTCTGGAAACATATGATGTATATGGGAACGATTACTTTCTGCCGGTCTTTGCTTAATCCATCCGGGAGTAGGAGATAGAGGTTCATGTGCAGTTTGCAGTATAACGCCAATATTTCTGTCAGCGGATCTATCGGCGCAATATCGGCTAATTCAGAAGAAAACGAGTCATAGAAAGATTGATAAATCAGCCCTCGGCTCTCAGGATGGGCCATGCCATTTTCGGCTTCCAAGCTGCAAAACTGCCGACTGAAGATGAAGTATTGTCTGAGAACGGCTACTTTCTTTTGAAGAGGAGCGAGACCAGGGATATTTTGGAAGCTCCTGTACAACGCACATTTATAGGCGGTGGGTGGAAGGGTGCAGGGGAATCCAAAGGTTGCTGCCGTGAGTTGGTTCACTACGCATATTCCTATCCAGGCAAGGTTCCGAGACTCCACTGAAATGTAGAATACAGGGTGCCACTGGTACTCATTTCTATCCCTGGCGTGGTTATAGCCGAGCTGAATACCCAAATGCAAAGCAGTTCCACTGAAAAGGAAGCTGCGATCTTCACTCATGCCTGGTAAGCCGATATACCAATAGCACATGATGACCATGCTTAATATTGAGTTTAGGACCTCATACTGCTGGAGAATAAAGTTCTGCTTGAACAAGCTCGGCAACGCTGACTCTTCAACTTTTTTCTGGAGCAGTTCCTGAAGCTCCCCGTTGACCATTGGGCAGGCTACGAGACAGATGGCCCAAAAGAGACACTTGTTTCCGCGGAATATTGGCACCACGTTCTCATTAGTTTTGGTCACCACTTCCTTTGTGAGCACTGGGAAAAGCGGGTGGTAGTGTTCGAAGTAGGCGATATAGAGCTGATGCAGGTCCTGCCTGCGGAGAGTTTGGTCATCAACCACCACATCCTCGAGTATTTCAAACGGCAGTTGGTCTGCGGGAATGTCAATCAGATAGGACAGAAAGGAGTCATCATCTGCCTCGTCGTCGTCGCTTGGTCTTATTGATGGGGATGTGGACGATTGATTACGATGGTGATTAGGATGGAAATGCTCTTGCTGTGGTAGCGGAAGCTGATGATGGGTCGCTCCTCTTTCGAGTTCACATATCTGTCCACGCTTCTCGCACCTGCTGCAGCTGTCTGGGAACCGCACTAGGGCGTCACAGCGCTGCTTGGTCCTCCGACATGATTTGCACGCCCGGGGCGATCTGGAGATGGCACTCCGCGGGAACTTGTCCTTAGAAATCTTCTCCGCCATTTTGATCTGAACGCATCAGTCATGAGCTTATATTGTGTGGATGAGCCGCAGGGGACGGGTCCCCCGTTGTTTTTTTGTGAGGGTTTGTTGTGCGACAAAATAGTAATCAAACGAGAGCAAAAAGTTAAAGCCGTTTATCTGTTTAATAGCAATGTTTGTACTGGTATATAAAGTGATATATAAATACGAGTGGTCCTAAGATTGTGTGAACACTTATCTAATCATGTACCGGCTGATATTGACGGGACTCGTGTTACTACATGTCGTTGCTGGTGCTTTGGGCAGTGGCGCTGGTAACCACCGGAGGAGGGAGCCTGGAGTGTGGGAGTGGATTGAGAAGATTAACCAACCATCTCTGGAGAAGGGGAGTAGCAGTGACAGTGGCCATCGTAAACCGGCTCCGGCTGCACGTCAGCATAACAAAAGGACCCGGGTTGTCACTGTAGCTGGGTCTAAAAAGAGAATTCGCTAAGCAGCATGCGACATGTGGAGCTGTGCATTGTTGCGGTGTGCTAGCTATCGCTGCACCGTTGCATATTTTGTCAATTAGCTACGTGATATAGTTGTCTATGCGAGTTTTATATGTTACTTTATTACCATTCTCCAGAACGATGTGCCTCGGGTACATCTCTCGGATGAGTTGCCTCCGGCGGCTTCTTTTTTCTCCGAAAAGAAGCAAAAAAGGTAGCTCTGCGAGGCTCTACCAGAGCTGTTACGTCTTTTCTAGAAAAGAAGACTGCCGCAAAGCAGGCGTGTTTATGTTTGTTTTGGCTGTCAGTGCAGCCTCTTCTCTACTAGGGAACTCATCACTCTGATCGGATTATCAACGGTTTTTTTTTTTTTTTCTTTTTTTTTTCTTCTTCATTTTCGGTCCGAAACTTCATGATACACTTCCGACATACCCGCTAATTACATGAAGCCCGCTACAAAAGACCCTTCATTCGCGCGTCCTTCTTGAACAGTGCAGGTTTCTCCCTGAGTCAGTGGATTGGACGCCCCCGAGGCGTGCAAAGCCTCGGAAAATGTCTTGTGGGTGAAACAGGGCACAGAACAAAACAGTTGGGTTTAGATAAACATAGTATATCTCAGTGGCCTGAATCCGCTGAAGTGGTTGACTCGCTAGCTATAGTAGCTGTAGCTGCTATTCATCTGCACAGTCCAAGCCTCTGTCGCTAGTCGGCCCGGGAAGAGAGCTTCACCGCTGTTGTCGTATTGGGCTCAGCAACGTGCAGGAGGTGAGCTGCACGATGACATACTAGGAAAGTAGCGTAAAAGCGCTCATAATGCATATATTGGCTTAGAGTTGAAATTGAAGGTAAAAAAAAAGCAAAAAAAATGGGCAAATGTTCTGAAAAAGTATGTTTTCTGGTTTTCTAAAAAAAAAAAAAAAGCTGCCACATAATAATATTTAGTACGACGTATAACGGTTGTGAAAAATTACAACGGCCCCAACGGTCCCCCGCCCCCTGATTCTAAAAAAAAAAAAAAAAACAAGAAATAAGCAGCAACACGCTGACAGAAACCAGACAAGCACCGAAGTAGTAGGGAAAATAAACTATGACAGCCAACTTAGTTGTGCATTCTGCAGAATCGTCACTTTATTTTGCCGTATTTGAATGCTTATATGGGCCCATGCACTTGGCTACTATGCAGCTCAAGCCCCCTCCTCGGGCTCCCAATGAAATCTCTTCAACGTTTCTTTTTTTCAGGGGCTCAACCGAACGTACTACCAACAACTAAAAATACATCCCGCGCATGTCATGATTGGCGGTGCGAGCTGTCAGGTTGAAAAGAGAATATACATGAAATAAAGCCGGAGCTCAAGCTGGGATCGTTACATCGTATGGGAAACAGTGCACTGGGTTAGTATCCCGCTCAGGTTCACCTTCACAAAAAACAAAAAAAAAAAACAAAAAAAGGTTCACCACTGCACACAACACCCCTATACCCCTAATTGACGTGTTTTCCTGCATCAAGTCAACATGCAGAACCATTTCTTTTTCATCTCCGAATCTGGTCAGACAGGAAAATCATTGGCCAATTCGGTCATGCAATGCATTAAACTATTGCGGTTTCAGTTATGATGTACCTTTCGGTTCCTTTCTTTTTCTTTTTTTATCGTTTATTTTTTTTTTCTCTCTCTCTCTCTCTCTTCAAATCCCCCGCCGCCTATAAGCTAGGTGGCGGCTGCCCGCAGATAGCTCCATTGCAACTCTACAAGTATATATATGCATTAGCCCCCTGTTAACCCTTTTCTTTCCTCAAGTAAACACTCTTTTTGCTTGTATACCAAAAACCTCTAACCTAACCAACTAATAATTAACCAATCGTCTCGAACGATTATTCACTCTTTTAAACCTTTTCATTTAATTTCTAGTCAATCTTTTGGATTAATTTTTAACTAACAACAATGGTCGCTACCAAGTATACTAGTTTGGGGCTTTTGGCCCTGACTGGTGCTGTGGCTGCTGGCCCAGCAGTCATCACCAAGAACACTGTCATCACTGTCGACTCTGAGGTCATCACAACCGACACTGTTTGTCCGCTAACTGAAACCCCTGAGGCAGCTTCCACTTCCTCTGTTCCGGCCACCACGTCCGAGGAGTCTTCTGCTGCGCCATCCACCACTGTGGCTCCAGCTTCTTCCACTCCATCTAGCGCTGAAGTCCCAGTCGTTACCAAGCAAACCGTCGTCACCATTGACTCCGAAGTCATCACTACTGACACCGTTTGCCCATTGACCGAGTCTTCAGCTCCAGCTACTTCAGCTCCAGCTGAATCCACACCAGTTTCTACTGCCACCCCTCCAGCTGAGGCCACTGAGACTGAAACTGAGCCATGTCCATCTGAGTCTTCCGCTCCAGCTTCCTCTGTCCCAGCTACCTCTGCTCCAGCTGAGTCTACCCCAGTCACCACTTCTGCTCCAGCTACCACTTCTGCTCCAGTTAACAGCACCGAAGTCCCAGTGGTTACCAAGCAAACCGTTGTCACCATTGACTCTGAAGTCGTCACCACCGACACTGTTTGCCCATTGACTGAATCCTCCACTCCAGCTACCTCTGCCCCAGCTGAGTCTACTCCAGCCACCTCTGCCCCAGTTTCTTCCGCTCCAGCTTCCACTGTTACTCCACCAGCTGAGGCTACTGAGACTGAAACTGAGCCATGTCCATCTGAGTCTTCCGCTCCAGCTTCCTCTGTCCCAGCTACCTCTGCTCCAGTTGAGTCTACCCCAGTCACTACTTCCGCTCCAGCTACCACTTCTGCTCCAGTTAACAGCACCGAAGTCCCAGTGGTCACCAAGCAAACCGTTGTCACCATTGACTCTGAAGTCGTCACCACCGACACTGTTTGCCCATTGACTGAATCCTCCACTCCAGCTACCTCTGCCCCAGCTGAGTCTACTCCAGCCACCTCTGCCCCAGTTTCTTCTTCCGCTCCAGCTTCCACTGTCATTCCACCAGTTGAAGCCACCGAAACTGTTTCTGAGCCATGCCCAACCGAGTCTACTCCAGCTTCTTCTGCTCCAGCTGAATCTACTCCAGTTACCTCTGCCCCAGTTTCTTCCGCTCCAGCTTCCACTGTTACTCCACCAGCTGAAGCCACTGAGACTGAAACTGAGCCATGTCCATCTGAGTCTTCCGCTCCAGCTTCCTCTGTCCCAGCTACCTCTGCTCCAGTTGAGTCTACCCCAGTCACCACTTCCGCTCCAGCTACCACTTCTGCTCCAGCTAGCACCGAAGTCCCAGTGGTCACCAAGCAAACCGTTGTCACCGTTGACTCTGAAGTCGTCACCACTGAAACTGTTTGCCCATTGACTGAATCCTCTACTCCAGCTACCTCTGCCCCAGCTGAGTCTACTCCAGCCACCTCTGCCCCAGTTTCTTCTTCCGCTCCAGCTTCTACTGTCATTCCACCAGTTGAAGCTACCGAAACTGTTTCTGAGCCATGCCCAACCGAGTCTACTCCAGCTTCTTCTGCTCCAGCTGAGTCTACTCCAGCTACCTCTGCTCCAGTTGAGTCTACTCCAGCTACCTCTGCTCCAGTTGAGTCCACCCCAGTCACCACTTCCGCACCAGCTACCACTTCTGCACCAGCTAGCACCGAAGTCCCAGTGGTCACCAAGCAAACCGTTGTCACCATTGACTCTGAAGTCGTCACCACCGACACTGTTTGCCCATTGACTGAATCTTCCACTCCAGCTACCTCTGCACCAGCTGAGTCTACTCCAGCCACCTCTGCCCCAGTTTCTTCTTCCGCTCCAGCTTCCACTGTCACTCCACCAGTTGAAGCTACCGAAACCGTGTCTGAGCCATGCCCAACCGAGTCTACTCCAGCTTCTTCTGCCCCAGCTGAATCTACTCCAGTTACCTCCGCTCCAGTCTCTTCTGCTCCAGCTTCCACTGTCACCCCACCAGTCGAAGCTACCGAGACTGTTTCTGAGCCATGCCCAACTGAGTCTGCCCCAGCTACCTCTGCCCCATACACCAACTCCACCGCCCCAGCTCCATACTCCAACTCTTCCATCCCAGCAACTTCCGCCCCAGTTGCTTCTACCCCAGTTACCTCTGCCCCAATTGAGTCTGGCTCCCCATCTACTGTCACTCCACCAGCTGAGGCCACTCAAACCGAGTCTGAACCATGCCCAACCGAGTCTACGACCCCAGCTACGTCTGCTCCAGTTGTCAGCCCACCAGCTACCTCTGCTCCAGTCTCCTCCGGCAATGGCACTATCCCACAAGCTCCAGCTTCTTCCGGCCCATCTGGTCCAGAACAAGTTAACGGCGCCTCTAAGGCTGCTTTCGGCTACACCGCCTTGATTGGTGTTGTTGCCGCTGCTTGCTTGCTTTAAGCTGATGGATATTTAATGACTTGATTTTTTCACTTTCTCTTCGTTTTCGATAGTTCTTTTTATTATTTTCATTTTTACCGTTTATTAGAAATTTATTATATTTTACAATCTGGACCAGACTGCAAGAAGGCACTACAACCTACGGGGTTGATTCCCTGCGGGAAAAGAAGCAAAAATCACTGATGGTGCCTCGTAAAGCTACCTTTCTTGCTTATTTTCGGAGAAAAAAGAAGACACCGGACTGACCGGAGGCAATTGGACGGCCTTCTTTTGTACCATTGCAGGAATAGTTAACTGTTAGCGCCTCCGGGAGGCATTGCGACTCTATTAACTATCAAACAGCTCTATTAATTTCTCGCCCACCGACGGTTCGACCTCGGTACCGTCCCTGGCGATCTTGACGGGTTTATTGTCATTATAAGGGTTTCGTAAGTGGATTGTTTTGGAAAACGACAGCGGCTTCTTGGATAGCCACTTGATCATGAATGGGTTAGTCCAATTGTTGCTTGTGGGCTGGTGTTGTTGCTCGGGGGAGTCGACTGGGGAGGTAGAGTCGTCAACCACCTCCCAGAACAGGCTTCCTCGGGAGGAGTCGTCTATGATTCTGCCTGCGGGAATTGGAACGGCAGGGTCGGCAGGGGTGGGGATAACTTTCGGGGCAGCAGGTGATGAGGGGGATGCGGAAGTGGATGAGGAAAGAGAGACCGTGGAGGACGCGGTGGTGGTAACAGGAGCCGGATAATATACATTGTTGAAGTCTGCCTTTTGGGGGACCACGGTCGCAGCACCAATTTCGCTGTCCATTCTGGCGTAGCCGTAATATTCGCCGGTTCTGTTGGCAGAAAAGAACAAATACACGTTTTCGCACGTTCGGAAGGCGTGATTGAACGTTTCCTCGTTGTGGGTCTGGGTGGACCAGATGTTCAGCTTTGCAGAGGCCTGAAGGTCTTCGACAGTCAAGCTCTTACAGATGAAGTACCGGGCTTTCTTATTTAGCTCCGGAGGAGCAGCCGAGGCCGGGCGATCGCGAAGATCCTTGTGTAGATCGTCCTCCTTCTGGACCTGCTGTTTTATCAGCAGCTTGTTTCCTCGGAGATACGATCCGGCGCCGTTGTGGAACTTTTGAATGCCGTGGGTGACGGCCTCTCGGGAGCGATAATTTACAAAAGCACAGCTTGTGCGCTCAATCAGGAAGATGGACTGGATTTCATTGGTGCCAAATAGCTTGCACAGCTCCTGCAAAGTTGTGTATGGGGGCAAGTTTCCGACCCAGATGGCGTGTCCGGATTGGACTGGCTTTTTCGGAGGCCCCCGGGGCACATCGACGTGTTGCTGCTGGGGGTGGTGGTGGTGATGGTGGTGGTGGTAAGGGCTGTTTTGGTGCTGATAGGCATACGAGTAGTGGATTGGGGCGAAATAGACCAACGACGGGTTGTGGTAGAAGTAGGGGTTGTATATGGGGTAGGGGAGGTGATGATGGTGGTAATTGTTGTTGTTTGATTCGGGGAAGTATTGCACTGATGGCGTCGTGTTCCGGGAACGGTGCTGTTGCCTGTGTACCATGCTGTAATCTGTGGGGTGGAATACGAGCAATCTGGAGAGAGGGAGCTTTGTGGGAGAAGAAAAAGAGGGGATGGACGTGTTTCTTTTCTCGAGGAGATGAATGGAAAGGGACGCAGTATGTGTGTGTGAGAGAGTAGAAATAATAATAATATTTTCAGTCTCTAACCTTGTTGGAGTGTATAGGAAAATAAAAACAACAACAGCCTGTTTTTTTTTTTAACTTTTTACCTTTATTTTTTTTGCAAGAAACAGCAAAAACCCCTCCTGCTTCTCCCCCTTAAAAGAGACGTGTGTGTGGGAATATATATAAGACACCAAATAACGGGAGGGGAGACGCCAAAACAACAACTGCTGCAGGGAGCAGAAAAAGCAAGTGAGCAGAAGCCGTAGTGACAGTTTGTCAAAATGGTTGGAGGTGCTAAAAATACATGCTGATTGCCTACATGAAATATGCATGCGCACAAAACGGGACGGGGAATGTGATGAAGGGTAAAACATGGTATTAAGCTTCCGCCCGCCGCGATAAGACCGACTCAGACCTGCAGACGGCGGGAAATAATGCTTACGCCGCTGTCTCATCCACTCATTAGTACTGCTGTGTAGTAGGTACCGTGGACAAACACATTATTTCATTGTGCAGGCGATGCGGCGTCGATCGACACTCGATCGCCGTTGGAACCGTTGAGGAGGATTAAATATAGATCTGAGGTTTCAGGGTTCGACAGAAAATTAGAGACAATGCCAAATAAAGCCCAGAATTCGCCGCCAATAAACAACGTCCACGGCCCGGCTATATATACACACACGCTGACGTCAAACCACGCTCTCTGAAGGACCGCACAAAATCATACGATGTTGTGCTGTCCTTGCATGTGCACGATGCATATGCGCCAAATACGGCAATAGGGCTGCTGCATGACACGACAATGCTACGTCACACGGGTCCACACGGATTGTCCTCGGTGGGGATCCTGCAAATCGTCGTATTTGACAACCGTCCAGTCGCATATGCCTCCCCCAGCCACTCTCGATTGTTCCGATTTCACACTGTCTCCTCTCCTCCTCCTCCTCCCCCCTCCAACGCACTAGTACTCTCTACCGAGACCTCCTGGGACGAAAACACTCAGACACATAAGGTTCGGCGATCGCCGTGAATCTTTACCCAACTTGGTCTCAGATGCATGCATACCTATAGCTATTACATCGCCGTTGACTGTGAGCCTCCGGCGGCATCTTTTCTAGTAAGGAAGACCGCCTTTGTTGTTTCTAACAGAGGTCCCAGGGTGGGATTTCTAGTCCGCAGCTGATACACAGGTCAGTGAGCCAGCAACGTTACCCGTTTATAGATAGGGAGAGGTTTAACGTTTTCGTTTGTAATCTTTTAAATCTGTCGATCGACGGTTTCTATGCCTCTCAATTTTTGTTCTCCGGATTTTTTGTTTCCGCTGGGTCGACCTGCTATTTCGAACAACGACTATCAGCTTCTCGAGCGGCAACGGAAGAACCAATATTGGTAGGAAAGTTGTCCGGAAACAAGCAGCCGTTGCCAAATATTCCGCCTCCTTGTAATAGGCGTCTGTTCCCCATTGTTTGCTGTCGGGATTGCCCTCATATAATACTTGTTTAGCCTCAGACAGGAGCAGAAGCTAACCATAATTTCCACCTTTTTTTTTTTTTTTTTTTTTTTTTTTTTTTTTTTTTTTACAGGGCTATATAAGTGAAATGACTTTGGTGAACCGAAGCGCTATTCGTACTCAATTCTTTAATACATAGTTGTAAGCAGCCTTCTGTATGATGCCACGAATCAGCCATTTGAAAAGCACTTACTATTCGAGTAAAAAAAACAGCTCTTTCAAACTCACATGAGCAGGTGTTATGCCTCGATAGGTACCTGTTCATCGTACAACTATGGCCATGTATGCTGGGCTAACCTTTTCTTGTGCTGGACTAATCTCAACTCCCAGACTCAATGGAACCACCAAGGCTGTGAGATACCATCTCTGCGAAACTAGCGTTTTTGCTTCTTTTCTAGAAGAGAACGGATCCCACAGGATAAGTTCCGGACCCGAACGAACACATACCTCAGAGGGACTCGTCACTGTCCCTTTTCTAGAGAACGTCCAGAGGCAGTCCCCGACCTCAGAGAGACTCCAACCCTGTGAGCTGACTGCTTTCGCTTATTTTCTATAACGGACGCCTCTAAAAAGACAATTCTCACCCCAGAGTGACATGTACTCACCCTCCAGTGTTTCCAAACGAATGCAGTGCTTTTGCTTCTTTTCTAGAAAAGAAGGCCGCCGGCAGGGCAACCCGGGATCGCAGAGAGACGCCCACCCATTTCTCCAGTGCTTCAGCGCCTTTTCCAGGAAGAAGGCCATCCGCAGGGCATCTTCCGACCTCTGAGTAATATTGGCACTGCGAATTGAGTGCATTGGCCTCTTCCCTGCCTAATTTCGATCCCCAGGCGACCGCATTTGGGGACGGGCTGGTTCCCGGCCCATGTGCGGCTGATTTTTTTTTTTTTTCTTCTTCTTCTTCTTCCGTGCAGCTCCCAGCACACACAAATTTGAGGGCTGGGACGATTCGAGAAGGAAACAAAAAAAAAGTGGTAAGAATGAAAATTTCAGCTTCGCAGCAGTGAGCCTGATCCACCTACCCACACCACAGTCATAACAACGTCAGAAGCCATGTCGGTCGAAGGGAAAGAGATGGCTTCTTCACACGGCCTGAGCTTCTCGATGGATCCCACGATGGTGGAGCTCCACGAGAAGCACCACCAGCTGCAACCTACTGACGACAGTGCCAACGGCGACCGCCCGCACTCGATGTACAACGTGCTTCTGGCAGGCGGGATTGGTGGGGCCATTGGTGACTCGGTCATCTACCCCATCGACATGGTCAAGACCCGTCAGCAGGGTGCGCCCACCGTGCTCAAGTACAAGACCATGACCAAGGCGTCCTGGACTATTCTCCGAGAAGAGGGCATCCGCAAGGGTGTGTACGGCGGATACAGTCCAGCGATCCTCGGGGCGTTCCCAGGCACCATGATCTTCTTTGGAACATACGAATACACCAAGCGACTGTTCATCCACCATTGGGGGGTCCCGGAGACGCTCACACATCTGACCGCCGGGTTCCTCGGGGATCTGGTGAGTTCGGTGGTGTACGTACCCAGCGAGGTGCTCAAGACCCGGATGCAGCTGCAGGGACGGCATAACAACCCGCATTTCGACAGCGGATACAACTACCGCGGTATGCTGGATGCCACCCGCACCATCGTCCGCACCGAGGGCTACGGCGCCCTGTTCTACGGCTACAAGGCCACCCTGATCCGGGACCTGCCCTTCTCGGCCCTCCAATTTGCATTTTACGAACGATTCCACCAGTGGGCCCAGGACTTTGTCGGACCCAACAAGGACATGGGCGTGGGTCTCGAGCTGGCTACGGGCGCCCTGGCTGGCGGCCTTTCCGGTGTCATCACCACCCCGTTAGACGTGGTCAAGACCAGGATACAGACTCAGCATCACGACTCATCCAAGATTGTCCCTGGCCGGCCCCAGCCTGCGACCCTTACAAACTCCACCGTGGGCGCTCTCAGAACCGTGTATCGGCTGGAGGGCCCTGCGGGTGTCTTCAGCGGCGTGGGCCCCCGGCTGCTGTGGACGTCCATCCAGAGCAGCATTATGCTCCTAATTTATCAGTCTGCACTCAAGATTCTAGACGACCATCCTGTTTTTTAATCTGTACATATCCCCAATAGACCATAGACTCTCCCTGTGTCGTCCTGTCTTTGCAGAGCTGATAACGTGCATGCCCTGCGGGCAGTCTTCTTTTCTAGAAAAGAAGCAAAAGCACTGGAACTGCCTCGCAAAGCTACCGTTAAAAGAGAGAAAAAAGAAGCCGCTGGAGACACCATCTGTGCGCTGCGGGCGGTCTTCTTTTCCAGAAAAGAAACAAAAGCCCTGTTGCCTCGCAGAGCTACCTTTTTTGCTTCTTTTCGGAGAAAAAAGAAGCCGCCGGAGGCACCACGCCCTACGGGGTCTATCTATGCCGTCTCGCGGGGCTATTTACGAAATCTGCACATACAAGACTATCCCGTTACTTCACTATTAGTGAACAGTCAAAAAACGAGAATAAACTATGCATATCTTTCCATTGACTAACCGTCCTCTAGAAAGGGAGGGAATGGGAGCACTTTATTACCGTTCAAGCGCACCGGATATACCCACGTCTTGAGTTAACTCGCTATGAACAGTATCGCAACTTATATAACGGTTGATGCTGGTAAAGAGTGGATGTAGCAGAATTCGCTGTAAGAACAGGAATAAGCGATGGAGCTGGCAATTACTTTAGTTGCCAACAATTGTAGGAATGCTGACTACATTTGTGCTACTTTGAATGGGAGATCACCAGATGACATATCTTAGATGGTGATTCCATTTCTGTTAGACCGTTGGCGCATCTACTTGTGTAAGATCATTAATGACATGTGGATGTATCCGCGTGTTGATTGTGTTGAGAGCAGATAGTAATATTCCAATTTGGTGTAACGAGATAAAATGCGCAAACACTTCAGGCTTGGTTCATTAAAGTTACCATCCATTGTGGCATTCATGAAATACTGTACTTGATCCAATTGATACGACGAAGAGTACATTAATGCCTCCAACAAGCATTGGCCCAAAGAATGGGGCTACACAACTTTTCACTACACCACGTGACCCGAGAATTGCCCTGCGGGCGGCCTTCTTTTCTAGAAAAGAAGCAAAAGCACTGGAACTGCTGCGCAGCGCTAATTCGGGCACCATAAGCCCTGACACGAACGGGCCCAAAAAAGGTGCAGCACAAACTTTTCATAGCACCACGTGACCCATCCGTAAATATCTGATCTGGATCTCAAGAATTATCCGAGTCTGCAGTTGGGGTCCTCACGGCACCACGTGACCCTGGGATCCAACAATTGAACTGCAGACGGCGTTCCTTTCCAGAAAAGAAGCAAATGTACTGGTACCACGAGATCCGTGAAGATCTGATCTGGAAGGGCACCGCGAGCCTCGTACTGCCACACCCCCTGAACACAGGGCCCTTGTGTCAGGGGAGCGTTCCAGGGAGCTGGGGTCCAACAACTGGGCTGGGGGCAGCCTCGCAGAGCTACCTTTTTTGCTTCTTTTCGGAGAAAAAAGAAGCCGCCGGAGGCACATTGCCCTGCGGGCAGCCTTCTTTTCTAGAAAAGAAGCAAAAGCACTGGAATTGCCTCGCAGAGACGTCTTTTCTGCTCCCTCCCCTGAACTATGCAGGACCTTTGTACCAGTGGAGCGGTCCAACAATTGCGCTGGGGGATGGCCTCGCAGAGCTACCTTTTTTGCTTCTTTTCGGAGAAAAAAGAAGCCGCCGGAGGCTACGCATTGCCCTGCGGGCGGCCTTCTTTTCACTGGAATTGCCTCGCTTGTCTGCTCTTGAAGTGGTACTGCCACACCCCCTGAACGCCGCAGGACCTTTGTACCAGACGAGCGTTCGGCCGTCGAGGAGACAAAGGATAACCCGGGGACCTGGGATTCGAAACCACGATAAGAACCGTCGGCGAGCCGACTAACGCAGATGCAGATGCAGATGCAACGGCATGTGGGAGGATGCATGAAGGACCCAAATAAATTACAGATGATAAATACATGATAAGGACTAAGACGAATCATTTCTTCTTGCGACCGAAGAGCCCGCGCTTCTTCTTCTCGGGCTTCATCGGGGCCATCGGCCGCTGGTACGTCTGGTCGGCGGCAGCGGACGAGTTGTTGGCAAACGAGATCACATTGCCGTTGTCCGTGTTGGCGTAGGGATTCGACGTGAACGTGGGCATTGGGTTCGAACGGACGGTCCAGCCTAGCCGAGGGGTCTCCATCTCCTCACGGATGCGCTCATCGCCCGTGCAGGCGTACTCAAACGAGCGGATGGTGTCCAGCGGCCGTTCATTGCGCTGTCGGGTCGGGTTGGAGTGGTCTGGGTTGGAGATGACGTTGCCAAACATGTCCCGAAAGCGAGACTCCGGTGAAAGCGATGGAACTGCCCGACCAGTTGTGGCCTGCTCCTCGAAGGGCTGGGCGTCTCTTATGGCAGTGAGGATTGGATCGTGGATGTCCGAGTGGTGCTCCTTGACGGGGATCTCGGTGGATCGTTGGATGGCGACTTCACCGCTGCTCATTCTTCTGTTCTTGAATATGGCCATCTTTCCAAAAGGCTGGCAGTGCTCTTATATAGCTCTTGTCGGTCACCTATCGGGCTACTCGCAGGGGGGGAACAATAGTATATGTGCGCGCTTCGCTCTATCAGCTGGAAAAAGTAACTACTGTGGAATGAACAATGCTGGGGAAACACAGGGCGATGTGATGCGAGGGGGGGGGGAACGATCGGTATAAATAGGGGGGGAGGAAACAAAAAAAAAAAAAAAAAAGATGCTGCTACGTGGGTCTAAAAAATAGGGCCTCAGAAGGGATGGGAATCCAAATTCTATTTATACTCTCGGCCACCTATCATTTGTCTAATCTTGGAGGGAGGGGCCTACTGCGCTGCGTGCACATCTTGGCCCGAAACGGAACAGGCTATGTCTGCGCATCCCTGCCCGTTCCGGTACAGCTCGTTGTGCCTGATTTTCAATGCCCGTTACCCGGCCTGGGCTTTGTTGTGGTGATGGGAATGTTGTTTCGCTGCACCCCGTGACCGCGCTGCAGCAGCAGCTTTTTCAATTTTTTTTTTTTTTTCGGTTTCGCAGCATCACGTGACTGTGAAATTATTGTCTAGAAAGCTTGGTCAGGGGCCCGGGGGGGAGTATTGCCCTGCGGGCGGCCTTCTTTTCTAGAAAAGAAGCAAAAGCACTGGTGGGGGCCTCGCAGAGCTACCTTTTTTGCTTCTTTTCGGAGAAAAAAGAAGCCGCCGGAGGCACTTGCTGCGTGGGTCGGTCTGCAGGAGCAAGTCAATCACCGCTTCAACGCCACGATGGACGCATATCACAACCTCCTTCTCCCCCCTCCCAACCACTCCCCAGTACCACCATGTCCACACCGCCCGTGATACAGCACCCGGGGGCCGACAACAACGACGACGACGGGTCGGGGTCCCCTGAAAGGGGGTCGCCCAAACGGACCAGCAGACTGCTCGACAAGCTGCGGAGACACCATCACTCGCACCATGACGACAGCGACAAGGAAAACACGTCGCCAGAGACACTAGAGGTCCCATCCAGCCCTCGGGGACGACGATTGTCCACGGGCCTGAAGATCTTTTCTCGATCGAGGTCCCACAGCAGGCACGACAACAACACCGACAACACAACCTCCGACTACGTGCCCAAGGATCGGGGGAACGCATCCTCTGCAGAGGCATTCGCACAACGGCTCGCGTTGCTCGACCCGGACCACGTCGCCCAGGGCCCTCGGCCCGACGACGAGGTGCTGTTCTCAAAGCAGGTGGACGACCAGCTCCAGCAGGCTATCGACCTCCACGAGGCCGGTCATCTAGAGGACGCAGCAATCAGGTTCCGGAGACTGGCCGATCCGAACAACACAAACCATCCGCTTGCCCAGGTGCTCTACGGGCTCGCTCTGAGACATGGCTGGGGCTGTGAGCCCGATGAGCCGGCTGCGTTCCACTATCTCCGGCTGGCTGCGTCCAACTCGGCCCTTCTGGACCAGCTCGTCGGCGACAAGGACCTCAAGACGTCCAAACACAGCAAAAAGGGCCTCGCCCAGGGCGAGCTCGTGCTGGCAATCTTCGAGCTCGGCAACTGCTTCCGCTATGGCTGGGGCTGCGAAACCGACGCCTATGCGGCGCGCACTTATTACGAGACCGCAGCCAGCCTCGGCGACCCGGACGCAATGCTCCAGGCCGCCTGGTGCCATCTCCACGGCTTCGGCACCCGCAAGGACAAGCACGCCGCCGCCCGTTACTACCGCATGGCCGAGCGCAACGGCAATCCAGAGGTTGGCAACTCCTGGATATGGAAGGACAAGTACAACTAGCCAGCCCCACGTAGTATTATCATTTCTAGTCGAGCCGCACGTTCCCATCGCTTGGCATGCATACCCTTCCGTCGATCCCCAGCCGCACATACCCAAAGATGCCTTCTTTTTCTAAGAAAAGAAGCAAAAGCACTGCTCTCATAGAGCTGAGCTCCTACCGGAGGCGCATTGCCCTGCGGGCGGCCTTCTTTTCTAGAAAAGAAGCAAAAGCACTACTCTCACTGAGCTAGGCCCATTGCCCTGCGGGCGGCCTTCTTTTCTAGAAAAGAAGCAAAAGCACTACTCTCACTGAGCTAGGCGCATTGCCCTGCGGGCGGCCTTCTTTTCTAGAAAAGAAGCAAAAGCACTGCCCTCATAGAGCTGAGCTCCTGGGGTGTCGCTGGCCTCGCAGAGCTACCTTTTTTGCTTCTTTTCGGAGAAAAAAGAAGCCGCCGGAGGCACATTGCCCCACGGGGCTCTCATAGAGCTGAGCTCCTGGGGGTGTCGCTGGCCTCGCAGAGCTACCTTTTTTGCTTCTTTTCAGAGAAAAAAGAAGCCGCCGGAGGCACATTGCCCCACGGGGCTCTCATAGAGCTGAGCTCCTGGGGGTGTTGCTAGCCTCGCAGAGCTACCTTTTTTGCTTCTTTTCGGAGAAAAAAGAAGCCGCCGGAGGCTACGCAGTGGAGTCAGGAAGCTGCTGCAGATAATTGATGGTGTGTGGTTGGCGTGTAGTCTGGAGAGGAGTCGCCACCGGGGGAATCCCGGTTCTATTTTAGGAAAATAATATTATTTTGTGAACCTTTTTTCGGCGTCTAATTTCAAATATAAAAGGAAGCCGATTCCCCGGCTTTTTTTTTTTTTTTTTTTCTCCAGAGACGGCGTCTGCGTCTTCTCTCACTTGACCCCAGGGCACCCTGCACACACTAACCCAGCCGTCTGCGGACACCACACACTTAGTACGATGCAGAGCCCGCGGGGTCTGGTGAGGAACCCGCACGCTGTCCTCATCCACTGCTCCTAATTCTACGCGGTCCGCACATGCCCTGCGGGCGGCCCTCTTTTCTAGAAAAGAAGCAAAAGCACTGGAATTGCCTCGCAGAGCTACCTTTTTTGCTTCTTTTCGGAGAAAAAAGAAGCCGCCCGGAGGCACACACTCGGCTGCCCTCTGGCTCAGGGTCTGACCGACGATCACACCCTCCCACTTAAGAACATGACGCCAGGGCGGTCCCTGTGTCGACGCCAGCCGACAAGCGTCACGTGTCGCGACATATGCACGGGCTGCAACCACCTTTGTGCCCGGCAGGCGGCAGCGGCAGGGCCTCGGCTGCGCTGCCCAGCGGGCTCGGGCTCGTATTACTCAACGTTTTGGATCGGCCGCGGATTCCCGCCAGGATTAATTGATTTGGAGTCACCGCGAGCCGCACCTACTACGCTAAAAGGCACTTACGACGCCCAACAAACCGGATGGGTGGGTCCGGCTCAGATAGGGCTGGTTGGAATCCGGGAGACTTTTTTTGTACCAACCACATGTCCAACCACAGCGTGTCCGTGGCCAGGAGCTCGCGGAAGCGATTGAACATTCGGCGAGCCCACAAGAAGTCCCATTTGGGTGAGTAGAAAACACGTTGCTTGCCGGAAAATGCACACGTACTGACTTATATGAACTCTAGGCTGCAAAAATTGCAAACAGCGCCGGATCAAGTGCGACGAGAAGCTGTCGATATGTGGCCAGTGCGCAAAGTCCAAGCTCCCCTGCTCCTATCTCACGCTCTCCCACGAGGAGGTCGAGCAGCGGGTGCGGAACCAAAGCCTGCAGCAGTCTCTTGAGGCCACCGCAGCCGATTCGGCTCAGCAAGCTGCTGCTGCTGCTGCTACTGCTGCCGCTATGCATGCCACCACCGTCGGTGGTGGTGGCGGTGGGGCAGTCTCGTCGTCCTCATCATCGTCATATGCATACACGGGGACCAACCCTATCACGAATTATGTCCCGGACCCCTTCTCGGTGGCTCTGCCGCCGATTAACCACTCTTCCGACAATACCAAGCTGCCGTCCATAAACCAGAGTGTGGTTCTGCCGGCCATTGACGACAACCCGGCCCTGCTGACGCTGCAGAACCCGCTTTTCCGGCAGGGCTTCGAGACGGAGATCATTCGGCGTGCGTTCATGGTCTGGCTGGACGACCTCATGGCAATCTCGTTTAACCATCCCATCCTCTATCATGCGCTCATGTCCTTCTCCTACGGCTTCCTGTCCATTAAGAATGGCTCCAGTCGTCACCGCCACGAGTCGGACAAGCATCGCTACATTGCGCTAAATGAGCTCCAGGTTGTTCTGGCCAACGGCCACATTGAGAGCACAGATGCGCTGGTGTCCTCTTCTATCATCCTTTCGTGGGACATCTTCTTCCAGGACGAGAACGCAATGTCGTATTCCACCTTGGCAAAGGGATTCCCTGCCATCCTCGAACGGGCTCGAGACGTGTCCCCGTCGCCGATCATCGGCTCGGTCACTGATGCCCTGTTCCAGGGCGTTCGTGCTATCCAGTTCCCTTCATACGACGTCAGCTTTTTGTTTGAGCTGGTCGATAAAGTCCACTCCATTGAGCCCTACATCAGGTCTTCCGGCAACGCACAGCTGGTGGACGAACATGGAACGTTGTGTACGTATCTTTCTGACGTCCTAACGTTTGTTCGAACTAACAGTCGCCAGTTCAAGGCGTCCTGGTCCGGCACCCATTATTACAGCCCCAAGGAAATGTTCAGGTTCACAAGGCGATGGTTCAAGATCTTCCCTACATTGGCTCTATCCCCGCTGTTGTATGATTCCCGACACGACGAGTGTTCGGTCGTGCTGTACACATATTATCATGCCGTTACACGGGCAATGGATGCATTGTTCCCAGAAGTTCGGTATATTTTCCAATTCGGATTCATTGGTCCAGTGGATTTAGTTTCTATCGAAAACGCAATCGGAGGGCTGAAAATGGGCTCGTCCTCAAGTTATTTATTATCCTATCCTTTGAAAATGCTTGTTTTTTTCAAAGAGCGACTGTTTTTATTAAATCGTCTACTAATTGGTCATGAAAGCACTTTTTCGGTTTGTGTCAAAGAAACCCAGGTGACTTCTTTTGAACACACAGTATTGGCTCCGCATCATTATCCGACAATAGATGAGTCACATGGCAGCAACAACAGTGCTGGCTCGTATCCATCTGGACCGTCGGTCGAGTCGTCTTCAATGTACAGTAGCTCCAAAAGCACGGCTTCGCTAAGTTCAACAGAAGCTCCAAATATAGAAACTCAAAAAGCTCCCGACTCTATTGATACATACAAACGTTACATCCAAGATCGACTGGAAATTTTACAAAATATCAATTAACAGAGGTTACGGGAATGAATTAAAAATAAATAAATGAACTAATCAGCATCGTTTTCTAAAGCTCTATACAACCCGAAAAGAGTTCAACTAATCTGTCAATAATTGACTCTGAGGCTCTTGAAAATGCCCGTCGACCACAGCTCGGCTTGAGCCATTAATATCCTCATCTCACCTCTCTCAGCCTCGTTCAACGTATTTAGACCGTCTGATAACAGAAAATTTTATTTTACAGAAATATTAATTAACAGAGGTTAGAGGAATAAATTAAAATAAATAAATAAACTAATCAGCATCGTTCAAAAACTCTATACAACCCAGGGAGATTGGCAATTTCAACCACACGGTCAACAAGTGATTGAGATGCAATTAATCTCCTTTGAAACGCTGGGAACAGAACCTCGCCCACAGTAGACCGCATATCCTCTTGAGCTATCTTCATCTCATCTCTCTCAGCCTCGTTCAACATGTTAAGATCATCTGGTAAAGGGTCCGGGATATTGAACAATGCTAACTCATGCAAAATAGTATCCAAGCATTCCAGCTCGTTGTCCCAATCGACTCTAGTGGCCAATCGATAAAACAGGCTTGGAAGTTTGTTCATTGAAGGGGTATATCCTTTAAGCAACGCTGGCAATGTTTTGAGAATCAAGTCTTCATCATCGGCACCACCCTTTTCAAATGTAATGTTAAAATATTCTCTAAACATCTCTGAAAACTCGCTGAACTGTTGCAGAACGTTGGAAACATTGACTTGCTTATCTGGCGAGGTGTCGGCTACTATCTTCAACAATCCGCTTACAGAAATACCTCCTTCACCCAACGTGATAGTGCCAAAGTTTGAAAAATCAGACAACCCGATCTGATAAAACAATTCGTTGGAAATGGCAGCATAGTCAACCAAGAAAAGCTTCACCTTGTGTTGAATGGCTGCCAGTCTTTTGGAGAAATCGACGATGCCCACAAACGTGTGTTCGGAAAACATTGTAGTAAGAGGCCCATGGGCCGAAGTTTCCACTGCCTTTCGTAATGATTTTATAGAATCCAACTTGACCGGGACGTAATCGGGTTGTGAAGTAGCAGATGAAGGGTCGGTAGGGGGTTCTGAATTATTGTTATCCGAGCTCAGCTGCCTGTACATTGCGCTCAGGGACTGCTGTTTAGCATCGGTTCTAACCATTTTGTATTCATAAGGCTTGGACGTAGTGGTAGTTTGAGATTTAACTGGCTCAGGAGCATCGATGAAGGTCTGACTCAGCCCGGGCAAAACTGATTGGGTTTGATAAGAACGACTCGAGTCCACGTTGTTCAGGGCTTGTTCAATAGTGGAAGAGATCTTGTCAATGATCTCATCTTCATATAGAAATCGAACTTCTCTTTTTGTCGGATGAACGTTGACATCGACGTTTTTCGGGTTGATGCTGATATCCAAATAGATGAATGGATACCGTCCTTTTGGTAAATAGGTGTTGTAAATCTGGATCAGCGATTTCCGCAGAGGTTCGCATGATACCAAACGACTATTGATGAAGAATATCGGGGGAATGGACTTTTTCGACGAGTAATTAGCGTTAGTAACCTGGCCCGTGGCGGACACAAAACCCAATGCGTCGTCCCCTTCAATATCAACCTGCAAAAGTTCGTTTGCGACATCTTGGTTATACACAGATCGTATGCGGTCGACAACGCTCATGTCTTTTTGGATTGACAAGGACGGATGAGTGTCGCCGCTGCGCTTGCAGGAAACAGCAATTCCCTCTGATCTGATGGCGTATTTCCCGGCCACGTCGAGGATTTTGATGAATTCCTCATTCTTATTCTTCATTGATCGCAACCGCGAAGGCATGTTGAAAAAAAGGTCTTCCACGGTGATCTGGGTCCCTGTTTTACCAGCCACAGGCCTTGGGTCCGCATCTTTCGGGGTGATCTGTCCCTGAAGGTACTTCGCCCTCCAGGCAGTGGGCTGGCTTTCAATCTTTGTAGTCACCGTCAAATGGGAGATGTAGGAGATGCTGGCCAACGCTTCTCCGCGGAACCCATATGTGGCAATGGAGCTCAGGTCCTCGAAACTCTGCAACTTGGACGTAGTGTGACGGTTACAGAGAATCGGTAGATCATCCTTCTCAATACCGCAGCCATTGTCGGTGATCTGAAGCAGCTTTATACCGCCATCCTTCACGGTGATATCTATGGACGTGCTCCCGGCGTCTATGGAGTTTTCTACCAATTCCTTCAGAGCGTTGCTGGGAGCAATAACAATCTCACCCGCAGCAATGCGATTGACTACATGCTCATCCAACTGATGAATCCTTTTGGGGGCTGGTTTGGACATTTTTGTGGACTCAAAGGGAAAAATACCTGTTTGGTTAAAGTTCGGCGTTTAGAAATTTTTGGGTTGTGTCCGCGACGTGACATTTTTTTTTTTTTTTCACGCGTTAATTATCATCACTCTTAAATCGTTGCGAACCATCAAAAGGAATCCATGACGGAGGATAATAACGCTGTAGCTAGACACAGCGAGCGGGCATCAAAACGGATCGTGGAGGAGTACCGTAACCTCGGAGACAAGGTTAGAGGGGACACCAAAGCCGAGGATCTGGCAGACGTTGTGACTCGATCAGATGAGCTATTGCCCAAGGTGGATAGAACTAATGAAGTACGAGAGGATGCAAACCTGATATACGAGACGTCGAGGTCCAGCGAAAAGATCATTCGGCGAACTGATATCAGAGCAGACGCTGCGTTCGACATTGGCAAGTTTTTACCTCTGTTCCGAGCGAAACTGCATCCCCCGCAGTCAGAGGAGGCTTCGGAAGAGCATATTTATAGCGAAGTTGCGAAGTTGGGTCAGGGCTTTTACAAGTCCAGCAACAGACCGCCTACAATTAACTTTATGATGGGTCCGATACATCTGACCAAGAAGCCGATCAATCGTACCAGGCGGCAAACAGTAGCATTTAATCGGGATACCCAGACTAGCGCAGAAAAGACGAGCCATTCTGACATGCAGCAGGGTGCGAACCAGTCCACCGAGACTATCAAGGAGATCTATCTGCGATTGGACAATCAGATCAAGAAGACAGGCGAAGCCATTTCATTGTATCAGCTGGTGCTCAACCCGGAGAGCTTTGCACAGAGTGTGGAGAACTTGTTTTTCACCAGCTTTCTGGTGAGGGACGGAAAGGTCTCTCTCACGGTCGACGACGACGACATTCCGATGGTTTCTACTGAAAACATCACTCACAGGGCGTCATCGAGCAATGGCGGTGTGGGTGGTGACGACAGACGACAGGTGGTTATCAATCTGGACGAAGAATCGTATGAGGAGCTCGTCAAACTGTTTGATATCGATGAGCCGTTCATACCCACCCGGATATACAACGAAGATGGGTCATACCAGTAAGCATGCGATATTTATTTGGAATGTCTCGAACTCGCGGGGGCATAGTTTAGGTACAGACGCAATTGATTATTGTAAATCCTAGGTCAATCGCCTCCGCGGATTCTCCTTTCTTCCGGCGTTGTTTTTTTTTTTTTTTTCTGGAAAAGAAGGCTGCCCGCAGGACAGTCTGTGGACAGCTTTCAGGGCTTGTGATGCTCGTCATTGATTAAATTGTTGCGATAGTCTGTTCTAAAAGAAGAGCAGTTAGTGTATTTAGTTAGGACGGTTGAATCCGTCGTCGGTGACTTCTAAATAACTGTTGTTTGAATGAATTTCTTCTCCGATAGACTGGATTAACTTGTCACTTCAAATAACCGCTCGTTGTCTGCGCTTCATTACAAGCATATACATACACCAATTGATATACATGCCTGTGAGGAGACCGTTCACTATGCATAGCTAAAGACGGAAAACTCTTTTAAATAAAACCAATAAAATTTCATTATCGGATTAACCAGAAACACAGCGATTAAGCACTTCTTTTATATCTCTTCAGGGATTGTATAAATGATGTCCTGAAAAGTGAGGAAGTATTGGTGTCTGTGATCGATTCAACGGTTGCCATAATCTTGGATGATAATAGTAATAGCAATTACCTTACCCCCGAGTAAGTACATATATAATAAATAGATGAATAACACCCAGCAGGATAATTCACATATTAGCCCAACACAGGTCTTCCGAAATTCTAAATAATCAGATTAATCTAGTATGAACTGAATTTTTGGACCAAAGCAGCGAACATCATTGAGTAGCGGTAACTTGTGGTCATCTGATGGATGGTACAAACAAAGTTCACCAGCTAATACTTGACCCAGAATTGCAAGTATTCATCGGGTTCGGGTAATTGAAGGCATACTGGTCACTTACATTTTACATTTACATTTAATCTATTGTATTCGAGTGTATGTAGGAGCCCTTGGGCCATGATTACACTATGTTATTTGAGTTTGATGTGTCGTAGTAGGCGACATATCCAATTCTTAAGCCTGTATTGGCTATTGATGTTGTGGTCTGAATCTTTTGGTGGACTCCTTCTGGTTTCGACTCCACTTTAGCGCCTGGGTAGCTT